>JADLIF010002075.1:0-14262 GCA_016648015.1 Steinernema khuongi | reverse complement strand
AGGAGACCATCACGGCAATGTCGTCCATCTCTTCGAGCGCGACTGCTCCGTACAGCGTCGCCACCAGAAGGTCGTCGAGATCGCTCCGGCGCCGCAGCTAGCACCCGAGATCCGCGACCGGATGCTCTATGACGCCCTCAAGATCGCGCGCCATGTCGGCTACCAGAACGCGGGAACGGTGGAGTTCCTCCTCGACCAGGACGGCCGCCACTACTTCATCGAGGTGAACGCCCGTCTGCAGGTGGAGCACACCGTCACTGAGGAGATCACGAAGTAAGCCTTCTTCCGAGATACCGAATACCTTGAGTCTTCTAGGGTCGACCTGGTGCATTCTCAGATCAAGATAGCCGAAGGACAGAGTCTCCAGGACCTCGGGCTCTACCAGGACACGATCAAGATCAACGGGTCATCCATCCAGTGCAGAATCACGACCGAGGACCCGGCCAAGGGCTTCCAACCGGATTACGGTAGAATCGGGGTGTTCCGTCTCGGCGAAGGCATGGGCATCCGTTTGGACGGGAACGCCTACAACGGGGCGGAGGTGCAGCCCCACTACGACTCCCTTCTGGTCAAGATGATCGCCACGGCGAAGAACCATCAGGAGGCCGCGGAGAAGATGCGCCGCGCCCTCTCCGAGTCCCGCATCCGAGGAGTGAAAGTATGCTCCGGCTTCTGATCTCCTTTCACGAGAGCTTCTTGCAGACGAACATCCCCTTCTTGGAGAACGTGGTCAGCCATCCGGACTTCTGTAGCCGCGCCGTGGACACCTCCTTCCTCGAGGATCACGGGGAGCTCTTCCGCTTCCGCGAGAGCCGGGACCGCGCACAGAAGCTTCTCCGCTATTTGGCCGACGTCAACGTGAACGGTCCCTCCACGGAGCTTCCTACGGACATCGCGCCGGCCGATGTCGTACCGCAACCGCCACCGCACCCGGCAGGACGGCCACCGCGCGGTCTTCGCGACGTCCTCGTGGAGCAGGGCCCCGAGGCCTTCGCGAAGGCAGTCCGAAACCACAAAGGTCTTCTGGTAGGGGACACGACCTTCCGGGACGCGCACCAGTCCCTGCTGGCCACGCGCATGCGCACCTTCGACCTGGCCAAGGTGGCCCCCTTCGTCGCGCACTCCTTCCCCGGACTCTACTCCGTGGAGACGTGGGGCGTCGCTGCCTACGACGTCAACCTCAAGTTCCTGCACGAGTGCCCCTGGGAGCGACTCCGCGCCCTCCGCGAGCGCATCCCCAACGTCCCCTTCCAGATGATCTGGGGCGCCGCCAACATCGTCGGCTACTCCAACTACCCAGATAACGTCGTCGACAGGTGAGCGTCTACTTATGGGGTTCCACGCCCTTAACCCAGAGTTCCAGGTTCTGCGACTTGGCCGTCAAGAACGGGATGGACATCTTCCGCGTGTTCGACTGCTTCAACTACTTGCCGAACATACTGGTGGGCATCGACGCCGTCGGCAAGGCGGGCGGTGTGGTTGAGGCGGAGATGTGCTACAGCGGCGACGTCGCCGATCCGAGCCTCTCGCGCTACGACCTCAACTACTACTTGACCCTGGCTGAGCAGCTGGTCAAGGCGGGCATCCACGTCCTCGGCATCAAGGTTTGTACTTGATTTTCTGGATCATGGAAGGCAGATAGCCTGGATTTCTGACGTTTCCAGGCTCCAGAGCTAGGCTAGGCCCCAGAGTTTACGTTAGGATTCCGGCTGTAGTGCACGAATCCAGTAGAATCTGAGTGTAGAAGGTTTCAGGACATGGCAGGCCTGATGAAGCCAGAAGCGGGTCGTCTGCTCATCACTGCGCTGCGTGATCGGTTTCCTGACGTGGCCATCCACGTGCACACCCACGACACGGCGGGCACTGGAGTGGCGACGATGCTGGAATGCGCCAAGGCGGGCGCGGACGCCGTGGACTGTGCCGTGGACTCCATGAGCGGGATGACGAGCCAACCGTCGATGGGCGCGCTGGCGAACGCGCTCAAGGACTCCGAGTGGAATACGGGCCTCGACCTGCGCAAAATCTCCCAGTACAACGCCTACTGGGAACAGGTGCGCCAGCTCTACGGCCCCTTCGAGTGCACGGCTTCTATGAAGAGCGGCAACGCCGACATCTACAAGCACCAGATCCCCGGAGGACAGTACACGAACCTGCAGTTCCAGGTGAGGGCTCAGGGAAAGGCCAGAATAGTAGCACCTCTACTTCTAGGCATTCGCTCTTGGCTTGGGACACCGCTTCAACGAGCTGAAGGACCTGTACGCCGAAGCGAACGACATTCTCGGCGACTTCATCAAGGTGACGCCTTCTGCGAAGGTGGTCAGCGACTTAGCCCTCTTCATGATGCTCAATAACTACGACCGCAAGACCATCGAAGAACGCGCCTCCGAGCTCACCTTCCCTATCTCTGTAATCGACTTCTTCGACGGCAAGATCGGCCAACCAACCTACGGGTTCCCGGAACCCTTCCGGACGAACGTGCTGCGTGGCCGGAAGCCGGAGTTCGATGGACGTCCCGGGGAGGTCCTGGAGCCCGTGGACTTCGACAAGCTCAAGGCTCACCTGGAGGAGAAGCACGGGACCTACATGTGCGACGAGGACGTCATGTCCGCGGCCCTCTTCCCTCACCTCCTCGACGAGTTCGAGCAGTTCCGGCAGAAGTTCGGGCCCACCGACTTGCTGCCCACAAAGGCGTTCCTGATGGGCATGAAGCCGGGAGAGGAGACGGAGGTGGAGCTGGAGCAGGGAAAGCTCCTTCACATCAAGTTCCTGGGAGAGGTGGACACTGTCAGTGCTAAGGGCGAACGCAAGCTGATCTTCGAGGTGAATGGCCAGCAGAGGCAGATAAACGTGAAGGACAACGAAGCGCTGAAGGTACGGTTGGGATTTAAGTCACCTTCAATTCAGCCTCCGCTATCTGGTTACGGTATCCTCTTTTCAGAAGGTGGTGTCCAGACCGCGGGCAGACCCTTCCATCAAAGGATCAGTGGGAACTCCGATGGCCGGCGAAATTTTGGAGCTCATGGTGAAGCCGGGAGACGAGGTTAAGGCCGGACAGACGTTGTTCATCCTCTACGCCATGAAGATGGAGACGGCGGTGACAGCGCCTAGCGGAGGAGTGGTCAAGAAGATCTACGCGGAGGTGAAGGAGAAGCTCGATTCCGGCGATTTGGTTGTCGAGATTGAGTGATGTACAAAGAATTATATTGTATTTGTAATAAATCAAACAGCTCAAGCCAACAGAATCGATTACCCATATCTGAAGAAGAACGGCCGGCCCTATGTGACACTACCGTATCCCTTGCATACGGTATGACCATCCCTCCAGACTGGCTGTCTGTAGATTTGAGACAGGGACACTTTGCACCGCGAAATCCATTGTAAACGCTGGTCAAGCATGGGACGGTCGTTGAACATCCAAGTGGGCGAGGGACACGTCGGCCCTGGCCAGTTCTTCTCCAGTCACATCGCCACGCTCCTCCTGACGATCTTCGTCATCTGCATCTGCTACCGCGTCTCCGTCTACGCCCTCGGGATGCACCGCTACTACAAGAGCTTACTCATCAAGTCGATCGACCCGCACTCCCATTCCTACAGGCAGCCGAAGCTCTACAATGACGACGACTTCAGTGAGTTCTTCGGCGAGCAGATCAGCTGAAAGGCACGCCTTCAGATATCTCGGACACTGAGATCAACGACGAACTCGAGTTCTACCAGGAAGACGACTACGACAATCCTCTCATGCGCAAGTTCGTCCACGAAACGGTCCGAGGGATGGATCGGAGAAAGCGGCTCAGCCAGCTTCGGGAGCTGGGCATCCTCCCCGTCCGTCCCAATGCCCACTTCATCGACGACTTCATCGATCTCTCCGTGTACGATCACGTGGAAGTTGGCAAGAAGGTCGGCGACGACTTCGACGCGGACGGGAAACTCTTCGAGAAGGCGATTCGGGATTGTCAATATGAGGTAGGATGCAGGAGACGACGAGTTAGACAGGAAGGCGTTTCAGTTTAAGGGGTTCCTCATGAGCCAGCACAAGAAGAATAGGAGGATGAGAAGAAATGCAAAGGACTAGTGCGGGAAGCGGGCTGTAGGTGCTCGGAGCCACCGTCCTTCCTTTAACACGCGTTCTCTGTAGGCACAATTTCTTGAATTGTTTCTAAGATTTAATCTTCTTTTCATTGATCACTGTAGAATAGAATTATTTGTTCAAATATATTGAAAGGACGGTGTACCGTAATGTTATTGGGGCCGCAAACAGCAAATTTGATCTTTTTTCGGGTTATTCCATTCAAGGAGCTCGTGGTCCACACGTTTAAGAACGTCTACTTGCCGAACAAGTCTACGACGGCGCCAAATTTTCGCGCGTTTGGAACAGAGCCAGGAGCGTCGATTCTCTTTCCCCTCTCCAGCCCTCCCTTGCAGTTCGAAACACCTCCTGCGTCTTGTACGGAATCTTCAAATCGACCCGCGGCGGGAGAGCTCGTTTTCC
This sequence comes from Steinernema khuongi, assembly GCA_016648015.1. Lineage (NCBI taxonomy): Eukaryota > Metazoa > Nematoda > Chromadorea > Rhabditida > Steinernematidae > Steinernema > Steinernema khuongi. The sequence goes on along the minus strand of JADLIF010002075.1, from coordinate 9,773 downwards.
CGCGCTGCCAGTGCAGTCCGCGGCAAGGCCATTCCTGTGCTTTGTTGCCCCATGTGCTGCGACTTTCCGTGTTATCTCCACTCGGGTCATGCCTCGTGCTATCTTTCCTCGGACCTTCTTGCCTAACCCTGACTTTTCCAGGTGTACTAAGGCGTTTTCAAAATGTTCGAAGCGAAGCTTGTCAATGCGTCCACTCTGAAGAAGATCGTCGAGGCGATGAAGGACCTCGTGACGGACGCGCCGTTCGACTGCAACGAGAACGCCATGTGCCTCCAGGTATGTCTTGTTTTATGATATTTTTACGTCCGAAAAGTAGAATTGTTGCGTTATTTTGGACTGCTTTGTCTTCTTTTGCTGAGTGCTTAATTTAAAAAAAAAATTTTGCCATCATATGTCAAAGCAAAAGAAGGGAAAGGTCTCTAGAGCCAGACACAGACACCATTGCAGTCTGTCTCCATTTCTTTCAAGGTGTAAGATTTGAGGGGGAATCCTCCTCCTTCAGTGTCTTTCCTAGGATGTTCAATTTACAAAACAAGCAGTAGGCCGAAACAGCCATATCTCTTGAGAAACTTTACTCCCAATTGTCTTTACATATATTTCATTACATATATTTCATAGCTCCACTTATCACGACCTCTTTCCAGGCGATGGACTCCTCCCACGTGGCCCTCGTCTCCCTCCGCCTGGACGCCGGTCTCTTCGAAACCTACAGATGTGACCGCACCGTCAACCTCGGCCTGAGCCTGGCCAACCTGTCCAAGGCGCTGAAGTGCGCCAACAACGATGACTCGTGCATGCTGCACTACAACGAAGATACCGCCGACAACGTCACGTTCACCTTCATCGACGCCAAGAGGGAGAAGACGCAGGATGTCACCGTGAAGCTCATGGACATCGACAGCGAGCACCTCGGAATCCCCGAGCAGAGCTACGCCGTCGTCGTCGAGATGCCTGCTTCCGAGTTCCAGAAGACCTGCCGCGATCTTTCTATGTTCTCGGATTCGCTGAACATCACCGCCACCAAGTCCGGAGTCGTCTTCACCGGCAAGGGCGACAGTGGACAGTCCGTCGTCACTTACGGCACGGGCACCAGCGGCGACGCCGACGAAGACGGAAACGGAGTGAGTCCCTCTTCTTCTGAACACTCTTCCTATCCACAACGTTTCAGCGAATCTCCATCCAAGTCAACGAGCCTGTCAACGTGAACTTCTCCATCAAGTACATGAACATGTTCGCCAAGGCTACTTCTCTGAGCGAACGAGTCACACTCTCTATCTCAAATGATGTCCCAATCGTGGTCGAATACCCAATCGACGATAACGGCCACCTCCGCTACTACCTCGCCCCCAAGATCGATGAGGAAGAGGAGATGGAATAATTGACTTTGCGGGTTCGTCTTTATAAGAACTTTTGTAATTTGTCAATGGATAAAAACGGTGTGTTCCACATTTAGTAACGCCTCATGTTTTAATTCTCCGGGACAGCATTTATTTAGCGCTTAGGTCAATGCGAGGCGATTGCGCTTCAGGATAAAATTCGTCAAATTTCTCTCGGCTTTCACTCGTGTCGACGAAGTCAAGAATGATGGACACTTCGCCGTTCTTCTTTGCCAGTTTCCCAGCCGTGCTCAGTGCATCCTTGATTGGATCCAGCGGCACATATTCCTCCGAATTCGAGCTTCCGAACGGTTTCAGGAGCATCACCGCTTTACGCTGTGGATCTTTGAACCTAAATGTCCCTATTCATCGACTGAAAAGGATCGATCTGCCTACAGTTTATCCTGGATGAGGTTGTGGAAGAGCTTAGCCAGTGTCCAACGGTCGCCCACCTCCCTACGGAGCTTCCTTGAGTTGATCTGTTGAGACTTTTCGTCGACATCCACAATGAACAACTTCACAGCGATCAGTTCGCAGCTCTCATCGTCTTCCTCGTCATCTCCTCTAGGGGACTTCTGCTGAGGCGACTGTACAGGCGAGGCCGTCAGAGAGCGGAAAAAGTTCTGCAGGTCGGCCGATTGGCCAAGCTGGCTCAAGTAGCGAGATCGATCGTGGGAGTCTGGGATGTGCTGGAGCAGTCGACGGCCGAAACACTTGGCGTTGGGGCAGAATTGGCGCCCTAGAGTACAAGGAAAATCGAATGGGCTTATTCTGGAAGGGCTTACCTGCCAAAGGCGACTCGAAGCACGTGGTGCAGATGTTGTGTCCGCACTTCTGAAATCTGCGAACGGCGGATGGAAGCTGCAGACGTCCACAGAATCCGTCGCAGGCGTACATCCTTTGGCCGGAGCCGCTATCGGGCAGTTCCTTCTTCGTCGACATTTCGGCTTCTACAGGCAGCGTGATACCGACCACCTCCGAGACGCTCTTTGCAAAGAGTGACCTCTGCAAAGGGACTTGGTAGGCTGGAGGTCAGTTGAGCAACTGTCAGCGAGTGGAGCGGTCGGGATGTCTGCAACTCAGATTGACCGCCGCCTCTGTGGACTGTGCCACAGCTCCGTCGGCGAAGAAGCCGTCATCGCGATGAACCGCCTTTGGCATCCCCAGCACTTCGTCTGCAATGAGTGCCGTCGACCGATCAAACAGACCTACCAGGTGAGTAGTTCTGAGATACGTTGGGAAGGGCACTAGAGTTCCACTCTTTAGATCGCCGATGACAAATCCTATTGTGTCAAATGCTTTGCCTCGAAGCACAACCCACGCTGCTCAGGTACGCTCCTACCATTGTCGACTTAACATAACAGTCTTGGCCCGTTCCAGGCTGTCACGAGACGCTCCTTGAGACTTGTCTCCAGGCCCTGGACAAGCACTGGCATCCACAGTGCTTCTGCTGTGCGATGTGCAAGTGTCCCCTTCCGAACGGCGAGTACTTCTTGGTGGACGACAAGCCCTATGACCTGGATTGCCACTGGGCGAAGCGTCTTGAGAAACGCACCCGAGCCACACGGGAACAATACAGCAAGCACCAACAGGACCTCATTTAAGACCTTCGGAGGCACCTCCTCCTTAACCTCCTGGTGGACAGTAGAATATGTTTATTTCTTTGAGTTGTGCAATAAAAGCTTTCATCACAATGGGGAGAGTAGGATATCGCAGATGAGAAGATATCAGCGGCCGGAACGGCCGACCTGAGAGTAGTTGAACCGTGAAGCGAAGCTTGTAAGATCTATAGAAACGATGTGTCATTACGGAGGCAATCGGGTGGGACTATGAAAGAGGACGAGTGCTGAGCATATGCTTCGGTTAAGAGCTTCGATAATAGAATCTAAAGGCGAATTCTGACTGACGAGAAGAAAGTAGTTTGGGGAACCGGTGTAGCCTTCTAATAACTGCAGTGTCGCAAAGTACACGGGGAAGGGGGACTAGGTGCTGGAGGGGGGTTCTGGAGGTTCCAGGGAGAGCTTCGAGAGATTCTCCAGGGCGTTGAGAGCCGCGTCGTTGTGTGCCGCTTCTTGGCTGTTTCCGCTCCCGTGACACACGATGGGTTTCTCAATGCCGAGGGTCACTAGTGAGAAGTACTGTTGGCCAGAGCCTTCTTCCGACTGAAATGCGATTTATGATTAGGGAAGGAACTAACATCCGAGGCTTACCCTTGGAAAATCGGTGTAGGAGCACACGAAGCGAACCATCTTGGAGATGGAGTCCAAACACTGGCAGGGCGAGTCCACTCCGTCGCTCTCTTCCCTGTAATCGGCCAAGAAGCTAGTTGAGAGCGAGATGATCTGTTGCTTCTGCTCCTCGGTGAGGGTCTTCTTGGAGTCTCGCTTGCCCTTGCGCATCTTTCCTTCGACGATGAGCTCCGACTTGAGGGGAGCGATGAGAGACTCCGGATAGTTAGTGTCATCTAGAAGCACTGTAAGAATAATGAAATCGTCCTTCTATCCTACCTGGAGGGGGACAGGCGCTCACGTGGGAACTGAAGGTCACTCGGCGTTTACTCTCCTTCCTGTTGGGAGCGGTCTCCTGGTCGGAGTCGATCGGCACGGGCGACTCCATCTTGATCGCCTGAAGCTGGTCAGTCACTTTGCGCACTTCACACTCTTCGTCGCGCAGGGATCGATCGACGTCGGCGAAAGTGAGATTCTTGGAGCTGGCCACCTCGAGGGGCGCGCTCTCCTCCACCTTCTCCTCCAGGATGGGCGCTTCGCAGAGGGCGTTCGGGTCGAAGACGCCAATGTCCATCGGCTTCGGCACAAATTCGTCGCATGTGAACGTGTCGATCGGAATCATGTCGTCTGAAGAATACAAGTAGGTTCCCGAATACAAAACATGACAATCCCTACCTGTCGAACGCTTCTTGAGAAGACTCTTCCCGGGCTGAGGCATCGGCTTCACATATCCAATCTTCTCCAGCATGGCTTCTGCCGCCGCCCTCTTGGCCAACTTCTTGTTCGGCCCCGTCCCTTCGCACTCCATACCCTTGCAGGTCACTTCGACGACGAACTCCTTGTAGCGGCCTTGTCCGTGTTCGCCTACCACCTTGAACTTGGGGTCGGGCTCGTGGTTGATTTGCATAACTTGGATGAGCCGGCTGATCGGGTTGATGTGGTGGCCGTAGAGTGGGTCCTTCTTCATGTCCTTCACGATCGTCTTCCGCTTCTGGTCCTTCGCGGTTCCGGTCGTGCGCCGAGTGGACTTCAGAAGAGCCGACGCTATGTACACGGGGTCACTTTCTGGAACGGGAATGGAGTTGGACACGGGGAGTAGGCGCTTACTGAGGTCGTTCAGCTTGGCGAGCATCTTGGAGCAGGCGGCCTGCTTGGCGCTCTTCTTGCTGCCCCCTTCGCCGTCAGCCATGATGACGTCGATGCTGTTCGCGAGCATACACCTCATGAGGTACTGGCGTTTGTGGGGCTCGCCGGACTCCTTCAGAATCTAAAGTACTTGGTAATTAGAAAGAACGTATGAAGAAGGCACAGAAGCTAAGAAGCACAGGAACTTGCCTCGAACTCGACATCCATGCGCATCTGGAGGGCCTTCTCGTGAATCAGGGAGACAACGGACTTGTGGCGCGTCTTCTTCGTTCCATCCTCGGCGTTCTCTTTCTCGTCGTCACAGCCCGAGTCCGTGGACGAGTCCGACTGGTTGGAGGCTGCCTCGACGGCGGGTTGTTCGGACTCGGTGAGCTTCTCCAGGGAGGGCGCCAGAATCCGGAGGGCCTCGAGGGCCGCGTTGACCCTGGCCTGGTTCTTGTTCGCTCCTTTGGCGGTGACTTCTCTGCCACCCAGCTTCAGGGAGACGGTATAACTGGTTGGCGGAGTGGGGCAGGGAGGGCGCGGAGGGAAGTAGATCGGAGGCACGTAGTAGGGAGCTACCCCTGGGGGCAGAGCCATCAAAGGCGGCGGTGGAGGAGGCCTCTGGAACTGTGGAGGAGGAACATACGGGGGACGGAAGGGAAGTGAGAAGGGATGCACGTTCTGTTGAGGGTCATTGATGTCCTTGAAAGAGATGGGGATCTTGAGCTGCTGGGCGACGGAGACAAGCAGTTGGACCGGGTTCGAGGTGTCCTTCTTGGCGCGTTTGGGACGTTCAGGAGGCATAGGGAACTTCGTATGTTGGAGGGCGACCTCGGCCGCGGCTTGCTGGGCTTTCTTGATGGAGGCGCCGCTGCCCTCGTACGACTCTCCCGGCTGGAGGACCAGGTTGACCGTGAAGCGCTTCTTGTGAGCAGGGCCGCTTTCATCGAGGAGCACGTATTCGTGACGGAGCTGAAATTGGAATAATCTGAGTACCTACAGAGCTAGAACAAGATAAAACTACACGGTTAAAGTCAAACTGGTGACTCACGTAACTGCAAAGAAAACATGTGATATTTTTAGCCCGCTCTTATCAGCTGGATTTTCTTATTTGCCTTATCACTTGGCTTTCTGGAATACAATGAAAGGTCAATCCCACACGTCTCTTATTTTCAGAACATTCTTATAGTATTTTCACACTTCAAGAGCACAGAAACGTCGTGTGTGCGGTTCGGGCCGACTTCCATTACATCACCGCCGCCATTCACGATTCACATAAGCATTCCAACATTTACGCAAAGATTACCTTGTTGTACCTGGAGAGCTCGGCGATGCGGCACATGGGCGTCTTGTCCGTCTGCTGGGTCGCGCGTTGGGCGTAGTTGTACACGTTCTTGACCACGGGCTCCGAGTCGTTGATGTGCTTCCCGCACCACGGCTCCGGGTGGGCGGAGGAGCGCGCGAGAGGCTCCTCGGGCGGCGCGCTTCCCGAGTCCATCTGACGACTGGGAACGGGCGACTCCGGCGACGCTGCGGGATTATGCAAAACAAATCCCCGTGGCGAGCTTTACCACTGCGACGTGGTCCCGCCGCGAACTCGTCTGGAGTTCGGCCAATCCAACGGGCGACGTCCAGCCGGGGCGACCTTCGGTGACGACGGTTCCGTCCGGCTGAATCAGCCCCGGAGTCCCTCCTGCTTCTCCTCGGGTCTCCTATGGAGCCTCGCCCCTTTCGCGCACTCCTTTCTGACACTCTGTTTGCTCGCCGTCGTACTGTCCGCGCGTTTACGGCCGCTATAAAACTGGCCGTGAGAGTGACCTACTGACTGGGCGGCGATGCCCATTCAGAAGGAGGCCTCGCGGGTTATTAAAGTTCGGTGGAAAGCCTGTGTTTCCCTGTCGGTTACAGCCTCTGCTTGGACCCTCCTGTAAACTGCCCTTTTAACTTAAAACTTGAAAAACTTCTCTCTTCCCCTTCCCCTTCTTGTAAGCAGAAAGAATCGCTGGATTGGATCCTCGTTCGCTACAAAGAACATGTTTCAATTGGGTGCAACCTGGAAATCGATGTAATTGCTCCGGCATTTCATGGAGTCCCTTTTCGTGCCTCCTTTTTGAGGAGAAATTCCCCTCGACCCAGTAGTCTCACGCCCCCTCCACGTTCCTCAGATTGAATACGTGCAACGTCCTGAACGTTTCGATTGTTCTCGGCGTCATCACGACGCTCCTTTGATCCTCTTATTGGCGACGAGAGTTTGATGATGCATTCAGATTTCGAAAAAAGAGAGCGCGACGGCCCGCTTAAGTGCATCGGAGGGCTACCAATTAAGTTCTTTTCTCTTCGTAGTGTCGCCCGGTTCCATCCACCCTCGACGAGGACACCATTTTTGGCTCTAAAGATGAGTATCACATTGACGAAGAATGGAGAAACATCGAGCTTCCACGCATGTGACACCCTTGACCAATTTAGCGATACTTGTTTGGATTGAAACATGTAAAGGGTATTCCCCAGCATTCCTCCTCCCCTCGTTTTCCCTTCCTTCTCTTCTTTATGGTTGAAGCTTGTAGAATTATCGATTTTCGACCATTTTCAACCATAATTAACACTTTCATTATCACCAGAGCATCGAAGTTGCCCAACATGGATCATGGACTGTTTAAAGGAGAGAGTATTGACCTCTTAGACTACTGTAGAGTACTTCTTTCGACTGTTTTAAGGATTAGCATATCTTATCTCTTTTTCTTAGAACCATAACGGCCACTTTTTAACGCTTTAATCGTCGTTCGTCGCCATGGCGTGGCGTATAATGTCGGCTACCTCGTGTTAAAAAATAAACCTTCCCAAAAATCGGGTATTTTGATGGCAAAACTGTTTGTGGAGACGGAGGAAACTTCATTAGAAAAAGTTAAATTGTTTTTCTGAAAAAGTAAAAGTGATAATCTCTGTCCCTTGTCGGTCTCTACACAGTCTGTCCCTCCTTATCATCGAATTCACCCTGGATAAGACTCATCCCCTAGCTCCGCAATTTGACTCACCTTGACTCACCCGACTCCTAGAAGTCAGCCGTCGTCTCCTTAGTCATTTTCCACTAAATCACCGTCGTGACTCATGTTTTCGCGAACGGCATCGCGTAATCTCTTTGTTTTCGCGGCGAAATCGACTTTCTAAAAACTGCTTCATTTGCTGTTTTTCAAACGGAGTCAAAAGTGACACATGGAAACTGGATTCGCCACTGTCACATTCTTCACATTCGATTAGTTCGCCGCCTAGAACTCGATTCACTTCGTTCGTTTCCTCTTGTTTGCACAGCAGCGACCTCGCGGGCTTCTCGACTGTTTTTTGGTGATAATCAACACAAGGTCTCGAGTTGCAGCCGAGTGGTAGGGCCCGTATTTCCAGTAGGAGTGAGGGGTTGGGTTTTACGGAACTTTTTAGGGATCTTTTCGTGGTTTTAGGTGGAACACTGCCCGGGTTTACCCTGGTGCGACCATTGATCGTAATCAGTCGTGGGTTTATCAGCGCGTACTTATCATGTCTGTCATGATTGTTGCGTTGAAGTTACTCAATAAGTGGTACTTATGGTGTTAGCTTAAATGTGCCCATTACTGGACGCCATTCAGTGGATCGAAATCTAGCGTTTAATTGCCTTTACTACTTCCTCCACTATTACAAACACTCTCCAACGCTACGTTGGGCTGGAAAGGTCAGGTTATCAAGGTTACCATATTCAACTTCACTAGGACGTCGCATTTACTTAATATAGGTTTGCTGTAAATCAATGGAACCCGACCTTTTGACCCCTTAGAATACTGTAGCACGCTGTAGAGTACTTCAAATGTATTTTCTGAAGGTTACCTTCCATGCCAGGGGTAAACAAAGATCCTCAAGATTGTTGTCAATATTTGTTGATGGTAGAATGGCGGTCGAACATTACACATACTTATCATGTTTATTGTCATTAGGGCATCGCTGTTACTTAATAAGTGCCGTTCTTAATTGTGGTTGAAAATGCAAAGGCCTAGCTTCTTATTCCCTCAGATTATGGTAGCGTCACTTTCCACTACGGTAGCGGTATTGCCGTCACTTTCCACTTGCATCCAAACTCAAGTCTTAAACGCCCTCCAGCACCGAACTGGACCGAATGTATACTTTCCTGGCGAACAGTCCATTCGCGATGTTCCGCTTCCGCTCGGAGTCTGGAAAACCAGTCGCCGTCGCGCTGTGTACAGAAGCGATAATCCCTCCCCAAGTTTCATTTTCATCGACGGCCGACCTTATCACCACACTTCCGCCCGGGCGCACCGCTGGCGCCACATCTCGCATAATTTGCACAAATCGCGAAATCTCATTATCTAAAGCGGCGGCGCCCTCTTTCAAGGCCTCTTGGCGCCGCAGTGCCGAAGAGTTCCGCGACAAAACCTTTTTTCGAGGTCATCCCATTCCGGCGAAACTCTCCCCTTGTTCTCCATTCTCGCGACTTCTCCGACTTTTTCCGAATCTGCCCACTGCATATGACCTGCAAGCCGAGCGGAAAAAGCGAACATTTGACCCTCTCGACCGCAGTACCCCTCCCTCGCCGTCTTAGAGTACTTTAATGATAGGTCTCGCCCGCAGCACGTGGCATATCAATTTGTTGCGCCCCCAGCCCATAATCTGTCCCCTCGACTGCGTCCACTAATGTAGTAATCGAAAAAAACGTCCGACTTGCAGCTGCATCTGTCTCCTCCGCGTTTTTCGGCACCTCGCGCATCTGCCGTCTTCTGTTTGAGCGCCCCTCGAGTCGGCTTCTTTCCGGTCCTGTTTGTCGAAACCAAGGGGCTTACGCCAATCCTCCGCGGTCGTATACTGTTGAGCCGCGTTTAAGTGAATTATGCATGCGCCTTCGGCTTCTCGTTAGGCTTGCAGCTGCCCGCGCTTTATACTCGTCGCAGAAATGATCTTCCCTCATGCCCTTCGCCATGGGATTCACTGACTAATATACCCCGTCCTCTTTTTGTTCAGATTTCATGTTTTTCGTTGATTTTGCCAATGTGCGGAATCAGTT
>JADLIF010002074.1:0-59249 GCA_016648015.1 Steinernema khuongi | reverse complement strand
TAGAAACTACGAATCTGGCTTGTTATGACGAGACATTTACCCAAACCAGTCATGCTTTTTGGAGTGACATTTGATTGACTTTAAAAAATGGAGGGGACGCGGACAAAGGAGTTGACCCTATTTGCTTTACTTACTTACTTTACTTACTTAACCACTTTAATGACAATATATGATACTGCTAATAAGGTTTTTAGCCTTTCGGACCCAAGCTATACTCGTTTGAATTCCATTATGCCTTTAATTCCTGGGAACGAAGATAACCGTGGTCCGATAAGACCAGTAATCTGGAAAGACGTCACCAAACGAGGCTATTCTCGTTCCATCCCTCCAGATTTCCAATCTGATCACATTTCCATTTAAAGAACACGCTAGGATGACACAACTCAAAATAGACGACTGGTGCTTAGCACGACCAAAGATCCCCCGCCTGTGAGTGGGAGCCCCCCATAATTAGCCCCAGTTCCCATCATTAAAATCGGGTCCTCCAGGCCCACGCGTCTCCAAGTTATTTGTTTTGTTTCGCAGCATCTTTTCATGCCAGAAATCACGCCCGTTCCAATTTCCGTGTTGCCGTCGAAGTGCCTGCGGAGGACGGGAAGTGGGTGTCTCCGCGACTTGGACCTTTAGGAGTCACTCGAGCGTGCAACCCCCTCGATATGCCCCATTATGTTCTTTGGGAATTAAAGGCTGAGCTCCACTGCATCACTGTCCCACGGCTTTCCTACGGCCGTCCGCCGACCTTCTAGTCTGGTCTGACCCTCAGACCGTCGCTGTGTTTACGTTCCCAGCGGCGTGGTCCCAAGCGACGTCGTTCCCAGAACATCACGCGCCGTGGCCGCAGGTGGGAGCGTCGCTTTCGTACGTTTCCAGTACGTCTGAAGCGCTGTTTTTGGGTGAAACCAATTAGGTCTCCGGGGCCAGGTGCAACCGGTTCCTGGTTTTTTGTGAAGTAGTGGACAGCTGGATGTCTGATATCATTTTGGACTGCAGTGGTTTTGTAGTTCAGGCAAAAACTGAAACCTTTTGAGGTCCAATTTTAGAGTTTCCACGCATGTTTCTCTCTCTTTAGTTCCGACTAAAGTGCCTTTTCATGAGGCTATATTTGGAGGGGTTTGGAATGGCCCTCGAAAGGTCGAATTGAACAGGGAAGGAGGGGGCAACAATTGGATAGCCCAATACGATTCATTTTTGCAGGATCTCCGCCTCAGCAGAGATCTGCTGCTTACAGAACAGGTTCTCCTGGTGTGCTTTGGCGACATCATGGCGAAACCAGACCATATACAATAACCATATTTTTGGTTACCCACACGGTTTCCTTAGCTTAGGCTTCCTCCCCTACTCCTTAGGATTTGAGCTTTTGTCATCCTTAAATTCTTTCCCTACTTTGGAACTTTCTTCACTTTGGGTTTGAATGCTGCAGCTAGACCTTGAGACGTTCAATTGGACGTTTCTGAGCTTACAAATTGGATATCCGAGACTTTAAAGAAGGATATTCCAGAAGGGAGCTGAGATGAGGAAGAAGCGTCCCCAACTGGAACGTCCAATTTCCCCCATTGTTTTCTCAGAGCCTACGTAGTTTCATAGAATCCGAACTCAAACAATGTCCTGTGATTCTCATGACGGAGGTCATATAGAATAGTTCTGTTTCCCGTATGTGTTTCGTAGGATGCACTTCACCATATAATCGTTCTCCGTCCATTCGAAGTCAGCCAGACATCACCTCTGTTTTTTATTTCCGCCTTTGTGGGCCCGGGAGGCGTTCCTCCAGGCGTCTCCAGGTGGAAGGTCACCGCCTATCGTCCCTACCTCTGTTTACGAGCGACTCCACCGTATTCCCTTATCGCCGCTTCCATCTGGCGCCGCTCTCCTCCCAGATCTCCGGATACGGGAGCAATGACGTTCGCTCTAATCTTCTGGAAATGGGCCCGGGGTATCTCATGCCGCCAGAGCACGATTTATAGTTCGAGACTTCGTGAGATATTAATGTGCCACGGGCGATGACCCTATTCGCTTTTTCGTGTCCACCCGGGACTTCAGACCTAGCTCCTTCCTCGCTCACTTAACGCTCCGCAGTGCTTCAGAATGAGCTTGGACAGACTAGGAAATGTCGGACCCAACTGGCTCGCTGTTCTACTTATGATCTCGCTACTGCACGAAGGCCTCTCGACGAGTCCCAAGAACACGGCCAGTTTAATAGAGAGTATGAACCCCATCGTCAGGTAGGAAGCCACTCGGTTACAGTGTGATATAGAGAGCCTTTCAGATACCGATTCACGTCACATCTGAAAAACAGACTCCAGCAGTTGGACTCCAACAGCGCCGATCGGTAAGTTGAACCCACAAAAGACTCAATTTGCGAGCTACAGTATTACAACCCCATACTTTCAGGCAAAAACCGAACAGGAACTCGCGGAACTGCTTCTTCTCGCCGGTTCAGTGCCAACTCCCAGTGGAGGTCGCCGGCCAGCAACGCCCGGACAACCTCTACGTCGTCAACAAGTTCCGAAAGCGCCTCTCCTCGTTGCCTTTCTTCAGCGCGTCCGCCCTTGGCCTCGTCGACTGAAGTAGCCCTGAGTGATCGTAATCATGTGTACAGTAGCCGTTGTGGTCGCGAAACGAGGCCTAAGATATATTTGTTAAATGAACAACTTCTTCCATCTTTTGTTTTTTAGTCAGACAGGAGTGCCGGTGGGATTGTAGCGATAGTTCGAGAATTTCGGAAGGTGGACGAGGCTAGTGTCATGTTTCTCATCTCCGATTATGCTGCAAAGGAATGCATGAATGACTGCTGGGGTCCAAGGCAGATAGATTACGACGTCATAACAACCTCCACCCACATGTCTCGCATGAGAAGATCAGAAAGCGGAATAACAGTCTAGACACGCAACATGGACATGTCTGAGCTGTTGCATTTGCAAAGTAGACAGATAAACAGAGACGAGACGAACTAATACGGACGTTGCTGATAGGTGTCCTTAAAAGGACGCACAGCTTCAGTAGGGGAGCTCTTCCCCGGAAGTCGCCACGATGCCGAACCCGCCGCCCAAAGAAGATGGTATGTCCACCCTGGCCAAGGACCGCGTCATCGTTAATTATCCGTTTCAGTGTGGGCGTTCCAGCCCATTGGATCGCCGTTCCCAGAGAACCCAGTGAAGGTCCTCGGGCAGCAGAACATGTACGTCGCCTTGTGGTACAAACACGGCAAGCCCATCCACGGCCGGTAAGTCTCTCTCCATCCTTCTGAATCTGACGTGGACTCCTTTCAGAGCGTGGAACAACGCTGGAGTTGTCGAATGCAGCTTCCCCTATCTGAAGACCGAGCTTACTGGAGCCAAGGACCTCGGCGGCCAGATCCAGGTGTTGCAGTACAAGGGAGACCACAACACGCAGGGTTTCTGGTACGAGTGGATCCAGTATAAGGACCGCTTCGACAAGTCCGACGACTGCCAGATGCTGAAGTGCGGAGACTCGCTGCCGATCTTCTGGAAGGACCGCAAGGCTGGCCCGCTGATCGGATTCCTGGACAACAAGACCGAGATCGCCGCCTTCTCGCACGACGGTGTCGCTGAGAACGTTACCGGAACCGCACTCTCCAACATGTGGATCCTCGTCCGCAATACCAAGGGTGGTCCTCCCTTCTGCGAGTGCGCTTCCTGCCCAAAGCCGGCTCCGCCACCGCCTCCACCACCAACCCCCGTTCCGGGCCCCCCTCCGCCACCTCCCCCACGTGTCATGCTCAACGAATGGATGGATATCCGTGCCGGCGATGCGTGGCCCACGCGTGCTCTCGTCAAGGCTCTTGGCAAGTCGCTCGACACGGTGCCTGGCCAGAACCCCGACCAGTACGTCGCCCTCTGGTACCAGCAGGGAGAGCCCATCATGGGACGTGTCTGGAACGAAGGAGGCAAGGTAGGTATCCTCTTTCCAAACGTCCTTACTGAAATCCGTCATTATAGGTCGCTGCCGCCTTCGGTTGGTTCAACAACGAGTACAAGGGCAACGTCGGATCCATCCAGGTCCTCGTCGAGCTCAGCGATCACGTCCGTGGTTTCGACTACAGCTGGCAGCCGTTCAAGGTGGCCGCTGTCTTCGGAGAGAAGGAATGGCATCCCGTCCACGTCGACTACCACAAAGGGGACATCTCCCCCTGCGTCATCAACCTCCCCGACGGAAAGCAGGTTCTCGGAAAGGTCGATGTCCGCAACGAGAAGGCTTCCGCCGCCTACAACGGCAAGGAGAATGTCTTCGTCGGCCCCTCTGTCCATCCATTCATGGTTCTTTGCCGTAAAGCCAAGCAGGGATATAAGTTCGACTAAGCATGATGCTTGTTTTTACCCATATACAACACTATGCATGCCTGATAAACGTTTCTTCAACTCAACTCAACCAATCAATTTATTCAATCAAATCAATGAAAACAACAGTTGTGCTCCTTAGCGATTCCTATGAGGAAATCCTGGAGGATGTGCAAATCCTGGAGGGTGTGCAAATCCAGGAGTATGTGCAAATCCCGGAGGATGCGTAAATCCTGGAGGAGGTGTGGCGATACTGCTTTCTAAAGTTTGGAAAAATCTGCTGAGGCTCGCCTCGAATCTAGGAGATGTGCTGAGCGTTTGGTTATCAAAGCTAGGCACCATTTCGACAGGACGGTATCCTCCAAAACCACCGACATTGTGGTACTGACCCAGTGATTGAGGCACCGCGTCTGAAGCGCATAAAATCAGTATGATGATGAAAATAGAGGAAAACCCACCTGCTCGTTCCACAAAACGAACGTTGACATTGGGCAACAGTGCCCGTAACCCTGCCTGTGATTCATTGCGGTACGTGCTATTTCCAGGTTGATCAGGGACCATCGGGGAAATCGGACCATGTCTGCTGTTGTCCTGGAACGGTCGGCCAACAACGCGTTCAAAGACATCATCTATGTCTCTGTATTGCGCGCAGTGCTGCTCCGCTAGAAGCGATAGTCTCTTGACAGATTCATTCAGCGGGTGGGATTCTGCAAAAGAGTTTATTCCAGACTGGTGACGCATATCGATAAGCATACCATGAACAGGCTCTTTCACAGGCTCTTTCACAGGCAATGGCGCTCTAATCGGACTAAGGAGATCTGAATCTGGTGTCGAAGGCGAACGCACCTTTTTCGACTCTGCAGAATTCTCAGAACGTAAACTACAATAATCTACATGATAGAGTTCTAATTTCGCCACACTGTAAACCTTTTACGTGTTGCAGCAGTGGGCGATGGTGTTTGAGTTTGGGGCTGACGAGGCGAAACGACGACAGGAGGAAGACGTTCCTGCTTCTTCGCAAACTGCTCAAGTAGACGCTTCTCATACTCACTATGCTTTCCTTGTTGCATATCTTCAGAGGTGAAACTTATCTCCATGTCGGCAAGTTCATGGCAGTATGAGCAGTCCTGAAAACAAAAGCGGTTATACGAATCGCGCGAACTCGGGTGTACCACTTTTGGACAAGGAAGATTCCGCAGAAACGATGCACAGTACTTCGTTGTGCCCAGAGATACCTTGATGTTTCTCCCATCTATTACAGTATTATGGAAAGTCTAAAACAAACGATAAAGCACCGACAAAGAAGAATAGGCTAACCTGAATTGCGCGGAGCGCATCTTCGCCCTTGGCGTAGGTGACGTAGGCACAGGCTGAACTCAAATTTGCGCTGCCACCGTTGCCGTTTGATATGGACAACTTGACGATCTTCCCAAACTGGCCAAAGTACTCATTCTTCTTCAGTGTGTCCACATCAGCAATGCGTGGGGACAAGCCCGTCACGTAAATGAGGTTCATCTGGAGCACGCGATAGGACGACAGCTCCCTGACGGTTTGTTCAGCCTTCGAAGGAGCCTTCTTCTCCTTATTCTCTTTCCGCCTCTTGTCTGCCTTCATAGACTTGAAGCTAGCTGGGACATCTTGGTATGGTTGGCGGCAAGCGGGGCAGAGCCCATTGCCATCTGTGCGCAGACGGTGCCAACAGAATGAGCAGATCTGCGAAGAAGGTGGTGAGAATAAGAATCGAACGGCGCCGGCTTACCTGGTATTCACACTTGCATGGGTAGAAGTTCAGGTCATCCAGTTCTAGATTTTCCATGCACAGTGGACAGTGCTTTTCGTCAGACTCGTCTCCTGACATCGCAAGAAGCGTCATATACCTGCAGAAGTGGCTGTTAACTATGGTTTCACGATAGGACACACGGAAGTAGCCCCACGACAGGAATAAGCGAGAACTGTAAACAAAAAATATGAATTCTACTCCAGAAAAACCTCTCAATGCGGCGAAGGTGTGAGTTGGAAACAAAATTCGGCAGAGGTGCGAACACCATGACATCAGAAGCTTCTCCCCTCGAGACCGCGCCTGTTTAAATGAAATTACCTCGATCCGACGAAGAGGCCGATCAACGTGTGAGCGAAATGTGGGTTTAGGGTCAGGCCAACTAGGCCTTTCACGAGACTTAGCGAGATAGACTGTCTAGACAGACACATATTGTCTGAAGGGTTTCAGGCTCAACTTAACTAGGAACCTGAAGGTGCAGCCCTTTTGATGCCTATGACGAAGCCTTCAAACGCCTTAAGATCAATATTTCCATGTTTTTGTATTTGTCATCCCCTTTCCAAGTATCACCATGTCGGGTCTGGTTCATTCCTGATAAGGAGCTCTTGGTGACCAGCCCTCTTGACACGGATGATCGCACTTTCCTGTCGCCACGTCACCACCAGAACCAGTTGGCCTTTCGTCATCGAAGAGCGATGTGATTCACTGTTAAGGAAGCAGCGTGTCACATTATTTACTTGCACATGGACCGACGAAGGAACACAAATGGCAACATGATATATGCGAATCTTATAAATTCTGGCGTTAATTATTATTCTTGCATAGATTTTCGCTACCCGCGAACATATTTATTTTCCATATGCGAGTTCAGTCGGTCAGTGTCTTCGCGTATTCGCGCTGGTTGTAGACGTCGTCCTCGGCTTGCTCCTCCAGAGCCGGCGAAGGGCTTCGGCTGACCAGGCCTCGAAGACGGCTACCGACACTTGTGAACTGAAAGACTGTGGGTCAGCCAGGGTGGCCAATGGGAAATGCTTACATTGAGCCGACCGTCCTTGTGGAATGTCTCCAAGAAACCGCGCACGAAGTCTTCTGACATGCTCCTCCAGTTGTTCAGCATGTCGACGCTCTTCTGCTTCAGTTGGTTCACCTGGTTCTGCAGCTGATACTTGCTGGCCTGCAGGAAGCCCACGTTCAGCTCCTTGGCCGAGTACCCTCGCTGCAGATTGCGTCGGACGTATTTGTCGTAATCGCGGATTATTCTGCAGACGACGTCGCTGGTGGAGACACCTAAACCGGAAGACTAAGATTACTGTAGCCAAGACCCGATACTTACCTTCGGTCCTTTCAGTTTCGATAAACATACCCTCCCGTCGGAACTTCTCGTACAAGTCTTCCTCGCCGGGTGCCACGTAGGGAATCGCATCGTGGGCGATGAAGTCGACCTGGGAAGACATCGTTGAAATCCGCCTGCTTGAAGTCGAAAGCCTACCTTGAGCTCCTTTAGGAAGTCGACGGTGACGTACCAAGGCGAATCGCGGTAAACTTCGTCGACGTATCGGCAGTGGCGCACCGCTTCGTACCTCTCCTCGTCCGAGGTCACCGTGCGGCCCTTGTACTTGTGGGTGTTCTTGTCGCCACAGACTGGAACGAGAGCAACATAAACGAGAGGAAGGAGGAAAAGAAGGGGAATTGGACCATCACACCGATTCAAACACGGTCAAGCTACAGTAATTCAAGAAGCATACCTCCGACGATGAGATACACGTTCGGGAAGGAGTTCTTCGCCTGCTTGAGCTGGTTGGCGTGCCCGTAGTGGAACAAATCGTAGATTCCGTCGGCAAAGACGCGGACTGGACGGCCGGCCGAGTTCTTCATGGCCATCTCCAGCGTGATCTTCTTGGTGTAGTCCACACGGTTGCGCTCGGCGATAGCGGCCGGTTCATCGCTGTAGGGCGCGGCTTCCTGGAGTGCCAGGGGCAGTGGCGTGAGTAGGAGGTCGGCGGAGCTGCCCGGGGAGCTGACCATGGACTTCTTGGGAGGCTCTCCGTCCGACATGCTGCTACTGCTGGAGGGGGTCGGCGAACCCTCGACAGGAGTAGTGTGCGCCCGCTTGCGAGTGTTTGAGTCCATCGTTTGCGCGGATTCTGAAAATTAAACTGAAATTAGCGAAATAGGGGAAAGAGCGGAGCGCAACCTCTGAATCCGATGCCGAGTCTACGGAACGAAATAAGGAGCGTACTCATATTGACGCGACCGCAAGCAGCAATAAAAAATACCGTCTATACCGTCACAACAAGAAGGGCGAGCTCTGGGTAAACACGGAAAAACAGAGCTATGAAAGTCGTCATCGTGAAAGTTACAAAAACATCCTTAGCCTGGCACGTAGCCACGAAGAGGGGGTGAGAAGTGAGAACCGGATAACGCAATGCGTCCAGAGATTACAGTGATCAACAAATGCGATGCATCAAAAGGCATCGAAATGGCACGTTTCCCAAGAGTGCGAATCCTTGAGAGTGAGAATTCCCCGAAAAAAACCGCGAAACGGGAGGAGTTCCAAGTGACCCCCAGACGGCTACACTACGCGGGTCCACATGGCGACCGAGCACACGAACTCGCAAAGGTGCGCTGCGGACCCTTTTTATCACTTTAAGTCACCGTGTACGTGGCATGGGCGACTCGCAGTTCGACGGCGGGGCAAAGGACACTCTACCTTTGCGCCGCAGTTCAATGGCGTGATCTTACTCATCGACCTCTAGAACGCTTTCCGGTGGCGTGGCCGAGAAGAAGCTCGGACTTGCAGCCCGATCACGATAGGGAACGATCGGCTGATGACGCAAGCGCTGATGGATCGGCGGCGGCGCCAAAAAACTGTTTTTGAGGAACAGGCCCGCTACAACAGTTTCCTTTAAAGTGTAACAGTGATGTGGTGGCAAAGACAGCAATGATATATGAGGGGACCGTAAGCCAGCAGCTGCTACAAGTTCAAATACAACGCGCAGCTTTTTATACACGTGTACACGGCGCAGCTGCACACAAGAGGCGTTTTATGGGACAGGAACAAGGAAAGTGCTTGGAGAAGATTGTTATGGGAAACATCCTGTTGATGGGATACCGTATCGATAGTGCGATGTAATAACACGTCCGACGCCACGGTTTAAACTAGGAATGTCATCATTCATCACAGCCCCGTTCCCGAACGGCGCTTGCACAGTAATGTAAACAAAGGGAATGGTTTTCACATGGCCGCTAAAAAAATAAAGTGCCTTGTCCCGACAAGGACAACATAGGCGGTGCAAAGGGGTGAAAAGGCTGAAAAACGAGCATGATTACAAGGCACGGGAACATTTGATAGTCCTCCTCCACCTGATAATATAAAAAATCAAATCACCAGAGCGAGACAAGACGTAGGATGATGGTGGTAAACGAAGTCCCACAGAGCCACGTATAGCCGCGCGTGTGGCGCTCAAAGATAGGCAAAGAAGCGAGTGAAAGTCGGCAAAACAAATGAGTAAAAGGACGGCGATTCGCCGAAACCAAATCAAAACTAGATTCAAGACACAATCAAGTCAGTAGACAGACGAGAAGACAGACAGACGGGTCTCGCGTCTCTGGCCACATTGTGCGTTCCCAAAAAACAGATCGATAGCGGACAATCGTTTTCCCTCCACGAGCGCGCTTCCATGGCCACGCCAGAAGAAGCGAACGTGAATCACGCCCCGTCAATTAACATTTATTTATCTTCTTCTCTCGTCTATTAACATCTGCAAATTTACAATCATGTACAAAGGACATTCCGGCGTTCGTCAAGCAGCGCCCGCGGGGGACGGGCTTGGACAGGAATCGCGCGAGACGTCCAAGAACGGCTTCTGACCCTCGGAAATTGTCGAGTCCTTGTCTTCCGCTCCTTCGTAGACCGCTTCTGCGTATCGCTTGAGGGTCGTGGCCCAGCCGGCCATGATGACCGGCGTGACAAGGTCAACATAGATGGTGACAGCGGTGATCGCTCCGATGATCACGAACGGCAGTCGGGCGATGTAGATGGTTACCGCCAGTGCATCGTCTCCGGGTAGTCGTATCACGAGCGGGTGGAAGAAGCCTGCAAACAGAAGGTTAGATTCAAAGGTCGGAAATGAGACGGCTGAACGAGTAAACATTAAGGAACTAAATGCGCTGAGGTGATTCACACCAACTGTCGCGCTACAACGGAAGAACCAGTTGTTCGGCGGAAACTACTTCCCAAAATAACATTTTTGAGGAAAGGCATTGAAATAGAAGGCTAAGGATTATCCTGAAAAGGAAATTGAAGAAATAAAATTTGGACAGAAAGGACTGCAAATCATAGTTTAACCCTTTTTTGGATTAATTTTTACGACGACCGTAGATTATCTGAACAAAATATTGATAACGACACAAAAAGACGGCATACAGACAGCCGAAATTTAGAAAATCTCCATATTTCAAACAAATGGTTAACTTACTGAGCACCCAGAAGGAGGGAACAATGGAGGCGATGAAAGTGATGGCCAGCAGCACGAGATACCAAGCGGGAGAAGGCGAGAAGGATGTTGTTTGCAGAAAACCCATTTCGACTTCGGAACGCCCGAGGAACAAATGGAAACGCGGCACTTCGACCACTGATATCGCTTTCGCTCGCTCGTCCACAGATAAGATGAGCTACACTAGAACATCTGGATCATGAAGGACTGTCAATACACAAGGGGCAGCGCATCTTAGGATCTCCGGAATTCCTGTTACAGACACAGACGGGTCTGTCTGCAAGGGTGCACGGAAGCGGTCACTCGGGCGGTCACTTTCGGACAAAACAGTCGGGCGACCTGTTTGCAGGAAGACGTCGCGAACGAGTTTTCGGCCATACATTGTTTGTAGCACTTCATTTTTGGGAACCCCGAGGGCTTGGTCAGATACCGTCGCTTAGGAGATGTTGCAAATCGCGGAAAAAGGGATGTCGATCAGTGAAATGTCTCTTGACAAGAAGGCTGGGTTTGTTCAGAGCAGAATGGGATCGAATCCTTTTCTCAAGCACGGGTCTTCGATGATTCTTTTTCGCACCCTCTCAAGTAGCAGGCCTAATAGGACTTGAATGAACTCGTACTTTGGCGTATAATAAGGACTGCGCTGTTGTGGCACCATTAAACGATTAACCCAAACAGTGCAGAATCAACGGAAAAATAAGCCTCAAAACCTCGAAAAGTGGCAAAAAATTACCTTTTGAAAGAATAAATAAGGCGAAGAACTGTCAGCGGGCTTGGTTAAAGAAGGACTGTGGACTGTCGTTATGCTGACTTCCCCATCGACAGAGTTCATCAACACGAAAAGACCCTTTGGCGAACGAAAATGCATGACATGTGGTTAGTAGGCTGGTCACCGCCCAACTTCAAACTACAACACATAGGATTCGGCTACAGTACCCCGACAGTACGAAAAATCTATTCCAGACGGAGCATGTGAGCGTTCCGATCCTGACGGACTCCAGTTTACGACCTGCTTCAACGTTTTGTACCCCTTCGCCAACTCTAACACGACTTTTTGTGCTATGCCTGTAGTTCCCACGACGCGGAGGAACCGGTTCAATATTTGTTACGCGACCTTCTATTCCCGGCGGCGATGTTTTGCTTTCGAGAGTTCGAAGGCGTATCAGAAATTACAATTCCTTCGGTCCGGGAAGATCTAGCGCGAAATCAGTGATTTAAGGAACGAGAAGATCAACAGGGAACGCCATAATAAAGGGAACTATAAGGGAAACTGTAGCCCTAGGTGTGAAGAAATTTGTGCTTTTATTTGCATTTAGAGCAAGGACCCTTCCTCAGAGTACCTCTTCCCAAGGGCAAAGAGTGGAACCGAGTACTTCATGAGTGTGTATTACCTCCTTATATGGTCTGGTTCCTCAATAACTCCTGTGGTTCTTCTGTGCTGCGAAGCATAGCCAGCGTGTGAGATGTTGGGAAACAATAGGGTCGTCGTGTGTTTCGACCATACATACAAACTTTCAACTTTTGTTCACTGGAGAGAGAACGAGATTCCGTGCTGACGGATCAAGTGATATATGGTCCGTCTAACGGTCGATCGCAGACGAGAATCTTGTGAAGGAAGGGTCAAAGAACTCACACTTTCTCTCCTTTCCCTTCTGGGTTCTCAGGTCTTCCATGGAGGTCCCTCTGGACCGTCTTCTTTGGCAAGTTTTCCTCATGCCAAGGATACCTCTGAAACGATCAGCACCTTTGAGTACAAATCAGGAAAATCTCTCGCGAAGGCAAGAATCGTAATGTTTAGAACCGAGAGAAGGACTCGAGTAACTCAGCTCATGTGTATACAAAGTCGTGACCCGTTTCACGGCACTTCAGCTTTTGTTTATGAATATCCCTATACACACTCCGCAGAACCTTCGAGGGGGAGCTTAGAGGGCCGGTCCCACAAGCAGTTGATCTTGAAAAAGATTAACGGACCCGCGGCACCGCCACATGTGTTTATTCTGGCGACTTCGATCGGCGTTTTGGGTCAGTCCCGATCGGCGCCTGCTCGTCCTCGGCACGAGTGACCTTTCTCCGCCGATTCCTTCCTCCCCTAGCCCCTCTCATCGCCCCGAGTGCTCTGCCCACTGCCTGTGCCCGCGAGCACCGTCGCCGGTGCTCATTTAGGCCACTCGTCGAGGCGAACTTCCCGTCTTCAGCGCTGTTCCACCGCCGTGCACGGGAAACGGGTTTACACGTGGATCTCTACTATTCCCCTCGCGCGATCTTAAGGGAGCCGGAGCCACTCTTCTCCTTTCAGAGATGTCCGGGAAGTCGCTCGTGCTGCTCGCGCTCTGCGCCGTCGCTGTCTTCGCCACCGAGGAGGAGCCCAAGCTCCGCTGGAAGGATGACGATGGACTCGAGGTGAAGATCATCCGGCCCATCAAGGCCGAAAATTGCAAGATCAAGAGCCAGGCCGGCGACGTGGTCGACCAGTTCTACAAGCTGACCGACAAGGACGGAAAGGAGATCGGATCAAACTTTGGGAAGAAACCGTAAGTGCTTTCTTGTGTTTATTCCACCTTCTTCTAACTTATAACTAGAGTTCACAAATGCCATATTCCACAGGGTATTTGATGTTCCAAACGAAACCAAGTACCGAATACCGTATACCTTTAATCGGTACCAAAAAACCGGTTACCGTGTGCTAGGTGCTCAATATTCAAAAAGCCTGTTTAATGAACTCAGTGGTTCCCTTTCTCGAATGACCGCTGACCCGAGTACGGTATACCACTGGCCGAAGTTTTCAAGTGACCACAGACAAACCCTTATGACTGCGATCGATATTTTTGGAAAAAAATGAGTACCGTATACCGAGCACCAATCGATATTCCACAAAAAACCGTCCGACGATCCGCATATAGTAAAAACAAGTGCGCCACTCACCATACGGTAAAAAAACACAATAAAATCAGTTGCAATTATCCAATACCGTACTCCTTCTCCCGTTCCTTCTTTAACCAACGGCTTCTTCAGGTACGTGTTCACTCTCGGCAAGGCCCAGGTCATCCCTGGCATGGACCGCGCCATGACGGGCATGTGCATCGGCGAGAAGCGGAAGGTGGTGATCCCGCCTGCGCTCGGCTTCAACGAGGAAGGTCGCAACCGTAACAAGCTCGACTCCGAGGACAGCCTCTACTACACCGTGCAGCTGGTCACTCTCTTCCGCCCGGTGCCCGGCGCCAAGTGGGAGGATGAAGACGGTCTCAAGATCGAGGTGACTCACAAGATCGACGAGGAGAAGTGCCGCAAGTCCGAGCCCGGAGACACAATCCACCAGCACTACACTCTCCACCTGGAAGACGGCACCTTCGTCGACTCGAGCTTCTCCCGCAACGCGCCTTTCATCTTCAAGCTGGGCGCCAAGCAGGTCATCGAGGGCATGGACCGCGCCATGACCGGCATGTGCGAGGGCGAGAAGCGGAAGGTCACCATCCCATCGGATCTCGGCTACGGTGATGACGGCCGTGCCCCCAGCATTCCCGGCAAGGCGACTCTCTACTTCGACATCGAGCTCCACAAGCTCATCAAGCGGGACGAACTGTGAATCCTTGAAGTTCCGACCGCCCTGTTTACCCACAATTCTGAACTTTAAGCGGGTTCTTAATTATATGCATAATCATTCATAAATAATGAAATCAAACTGTCACATGATGAACAAAGGATAAGAGTGTTAGAAGGTTATTAGATAGACAACAACTCATCGACAAGGGCATCGATCTGCTCGACTCCGGTCTCCTCCATCTTCACGAAAACGTCCCTCATGGCCGCCTTCGCGCCGTCGTGGAGGGATGGGTCGGCTGCGATGAGCATGCTTGTGACGCTAGCCACACTTTTCATGTCATCCTTGCAGTCCTGTAAGGAGACTTACAAATAAATTAACTACTGTGAAGTACGGTACCTGAATGATCTCCTTGACTTTCTTGTTAAAACGAGCTTTGAGCACAGGGGAAAGGAGGTTGGCCTTGGCTTCACGCATGCGCTTCTCCTGCTCTTTGCCGCCGCAGGTTAGTCTCTTCTTCTTCTTCTCTTCTTGGCTGATGACCGTCGTCTCCAGAAGGAACCGCTGAAATTGACACAAATGAGCAAAAGAATGCCAGCTAATGCCACATACCCGGTATTCCTGGACAGTGTTGGCAAACAACTGCTCTCCTTCGAGTCCATCTGTGGCTATTGGTACCTGCAGAGCCAGGAACTTGATGGGAGACTTCTCTTCTTGCTTCAGAGGTACCACTTCCGGTGCCATTTGGACAACCACAGGCTTCGCTTCGGCGAATACTTCTGAATATAAATTAAGCTCGGCAGAAGGGTTTAAATGGGTACCTGCGTCGAAAGTTTCCTCGGCTTTTATTTTACGACGTCTTCTTGTGTCTTCCTCTTCGACAGAACTGGAGCGGGATCGCTTACTCTTCTTCTTCTTCTTTTCCTTCTTTGACTTCTTGTGGTGACGACGTTCTTCCTCATGCTCGGGTTCAAGCAGGGCTGGAGCTGGCTCTTCCACCACATCCGACGAAATGGGTCGACTGCCGTTCTAAAGCAACACTATTTAGGGAAGAAAAAGGCAAGACGTACCTCCACGGACACTTCACGCTTCGGGGACTGCTGCTCCACCTTGGGCTCCAAGAGAACAGCATCATCGCTAGTGTCGATGGCCATGGGGACTTCTTCGTCGATGTTCTTCATTTGAGTAGGCATCTTGGTAAAGGACGATGAGGTGATCTCCGACGGGGTAGGGGAGCGAGTTCGTCTGCGTTCAGACTCGGAGCGCGACCGGGATCTGTAGTCTCTAGACCGAGACCGTGAACGGGACAGGGAGCGCGAACGCGTGTAACTCCTGCTACGACGGCGCCGGTCGCGCGAGTAATCATCGTAGCGGATTCTTCGGTCTCCTCCATAGTTGCGGCCTGCATGTAAGTCGTTAGGCATTTCTACTGTAGGGTAGGACGTACTGTTGTAACCATTGCTTCGCGGTTCTCCATACTGTTGCAAGTAACGACGAATATCACGGAACCAGGTGACCTCAACTTTGTTGTCAAGGATCTTTCCATCCTGATATCTAAAATGCCACAATGAGGTACGGAAGAGGAAATGTACACCAACCTGTCAAAGCAGTCCTTAGCGTGGTTCTTGTCTTCGAAGCGGCAAGCAGCCACCAACTCTCTTCCGTCATTCTTTGTCTTGAACATGTCAAAAGTCATGGGGCCAATCCTGTCTTCCAAAAATGATCTAAAAATGTTGCGATGCATCAAACTTACTCCGCCCTGCACCTTTCCACAAGAACAACATGAAAACACTTATTTTGTAAAATTAACAGTTATTCCGGGTGGTAATCAATAAGCATTCCTCATGATAAAACATATAGTATTTCTGACTTTGGTAGTGAATCATTTAAGTAAAGTAAACACGGAAGAACAGACCTAACAACTGGAAATGATTGATGCAAGTGAGCACCTAAAATGCAACTTACTGGAGTTCATCCTTTGTTATAGAGCTAGGAAGACCTCGGATAAAAACAGCGTGACGACTCTCAGGAACATCCTGTTCGTTAACTCGCTTAAATCTGTGATGGGGCGCGTAGGATCCGCCAATTCGACGACGGTCGTAGTTCATGTTTGTGTTGCCAAGAGAGAAGGACAATCTGAAGAACAGGGAGTTACAAGGAAGCATATGGGTTTTATGTCACGTTATAGGTCAAAAGCCACGAGCCGACAAAGGCCAAGACGGATATGAAGTAGCGAAGAAACCGCAGATGTGAGTGAGCGCCACCATCGATCGATAGGGCGAGGGAAACTGCGCCGCAGTGTTAGCAACGCCAACAAGGAAGCGTTGGTAAACAACGCGCAAATCTGCACAAAAATTAAAGGCAGCGAAGAACTCTGCCTGCCACGCCTGAAATGCCGCCAAACCATAATGCGATACGGTCAGAGATCGCATCGCGTGCCGATAGAATCGGTATTGAGCCGGGCAGCCTAAAATTAAAAAGCTTTCGGATCGATTCCGAGATCGCCAATAGATCGACCTATTTGATCGTCGCCAGGGAGACGCTTCCAGCCGACGTAGACTTGAAAAGTAGACGTTTAAGGTGTCTAGGAAGTTTTGCACTTTTGTCCTTTTCCGATTTAACGAAGGTAAATAACGATTTAATTACTAGCTGTGAGATTCAGGTAGACGGAGACTGTGTCTCACCTGTCTGAACTAGCCTGCAGGACCCTTCCGGAATAGCATTCGCGCCCAACGCGACCCCGACGACCTCTGCGCCACTGTCCCTCTGTCTCGCGCAAGTGCCGAACGTCCTTCCTTTCGTTTCGAAATGGCTGTTCGCGTCGGGACCTCTCTGACGAGTCGCGCGAAACTCGCATCGCCAAACACGCCAAAAGCACTATATGTTTGATCTCGAAGAGGGTTGGCCATGACCTGGAGATTATTCCGTTTCTGTATTCATCTGTCATTTAAACTGCGCATTTATCGCTTTCAGAAGACTCAATGAGTGACGAAGACGCGCGCCGACGTGGTGACGACCGCAGATCTGGACGAGGCGACTTCGGAGATCGCGACAGGTAAGTGGCCGCGTCTTAGCATGGTTCGCCCGGGTATCGTTGCACGTGCGCGAAGCGTATTCGCACTCGCGGCGCTCCTTCTTGAAGCCAAACTCATGTCCTGCTTTAGACGCAGTCGCGGAGATCACTCCACCCCAAACTCGAACGGCTCAGCTATGAAGCGATCTGGAAGTCGTCGTGATGAGGGAGGCGCTAAGCGCAGCCGTATTGAGTAAGTTACCAGGAGGTCGAACGTTTCTAAAGAATTCCATTGAAGTAGCGCGTGCGACACCTACGAGCCGCAGTTTAACCGCTCCGGCGTCGACGAGCCGACGGCACCCGTCATGATGACGTTCAAGAAATTCCTCGCCACGCAAGACGACTCTATTTCTGATGAGGACGCAATTGCCAAGTATTCTGAGTACAAGATGGACTTCAAACGTCAGGAGCTCCAAAAATTCTTTGACGCTCATAAAGATGAAGAATGGTAAAGTTTAGCTTTTATTGGTGTTAACCAGAGGCGCTGTATGCCGCGGTTAGACAGCTCGGCTCACGTGCCAGAGGCTTTCTATTGCCGCGGTAGGTTCTACAATGCCGAACGCCGCTGATCTTATTCATTTCTGCGATTCTGAGAAAACTGGTGGATGCTGTTGTTCGTTACAGTGCGTGCTTATCCGACGAAGTATAGCTATGTGATTTTGTAGGTTCCGTTTCAAATACCACCCGAATGAGATCAAGAAACGTAAGGATGAGCAGAAAGAGCTCATTCAGAAGCGTCTTGAGATCTTCAATGAATTCGAGAACCGAGGGCTCATCGACAAGATTCGTCTGGACTTTGATAATGCTCGCGAGATAATACAGCTTATGGATGCAAGTAAGTTAATCGCAACCTGTAATTTTTCTACTTGTACCTCTCAGCTGTTATCAAACTCGAAGGTGGAACCGACGAGGACATCGAGATCATGATGTCGGAGAAGATTGACGACGAGTCCGTTATGGAATTGCTTCAACAACAAAAGGCCGACACTGCCAATGGAGAAGAAGAGAAGCCAAAAGAAGAACTTGAGACTAAGAAGACGGAAACGGAAGAAGAGTCTAATGGAACCACAGCGGCAAAGGATGATGACAGTGCCGATGCCAAAACTGAAGACAAGGAGAACGACGAGGGTGAACCGAAGGCTGAGGGTGAGGCTATTGAGGAAGGAGCCCTCACAGAGCAAGATGAACGGGCCAGTGCCCGGCGTAGGAACATGCACAAGACCTGCAGCATCTTCCTGCGCCAGATCCCTCCCTCGGTTACGTTAGCCGAGCTCGAGGAGCTCTGCAAAAGCCACCCTGGCTATCTCCGCATTGGCCTTTCGGAACCGATTGCCGACCGAAAGTTTATTCGCCGCGGATGGGTGTCCTACCGCCGCGATGTGAACATCAAGGAAATTTGCTGGAACCTCAACACGTCCAAGGTAAGCCTCAACTATTAATCCCAATTCATCCTTTAACTTTAAGATCCGCGATTTTGACTTTGGAGCGATAGTCAATCGCGATCTGACCCGACGTGTCCGCACCACAAACGGAATCACGTGTCACAGAGCCGTGATGCTAAACGATCTCATGCAGGCTGCCATGCTCGTGGCGTCGTGTGACCGTCGTGCTGGCCTGTACTGTGAAGAGAACGCCCCTCAACTCAGTAAGATCTTTCAAACGCGACTGAACTTCCAATTGTGAATTTCAGCCAAAGCTGACTTGGAGAAAGCCGTTGCTCAGAGCAAGAACCCTCTCATGCGCAACATCACCGAGATGCTGGTTGACGAGGGCAGTGCGGAAGAAGACGAACTTCTTGGTTTGAATGAGGCTGGCAAGGACGATGAGAGGAAGGTACCTTTGGTTCGTGACGCGAAGCTGGGTGCTTTCCTGGACAAGCTGATCATCTACCTCCGCCTCGTCCACTCCATCGACTTCTACAACCATGGGGAGTATCCGTTCGAAGACTCGATGCCCAACCGCTGTGGAATGATGCATGTCCGCGCGCAACCCACTAACGGTAACCAGTGGGGCAAGAACGATAAGGGAGAGCCGCTGGTGCCTGTGAGCTTCGTGGAAAGCTTCACCAAAGGATTTAATGAGCGCCTGGCCGCTTCTCTCCTCACCCTTACCATTCTCACTGATCAAGACTTGGCGAACCTGGGCAAGAAGGACCCAGAGAAAGAATTGGAGAAGTTCATTGAGGCTAACACCGTTGAACTCGCGAAGGATAAGTGGTTGTGTCCGCTCTCGGGGAAGAAGTTCCGCGGACCCGAGTTCATCAAGAAGCACTTGGCGTCCAAATACGAGGAACAGCTGGAGCTTGTGAAGGTGGAGGCTGAATTCTTCAACTGCTACATCGCTGACCCGAAGAGACCCCACGAACCCGAACCGAAGCCACAACCAACACCACCAGTGGAAGACAGACGAGCTCATGACGGGGACAGAGAACGAGATGGAGGTTAGTGGACTTAGCTTTAGCTTTATCTTAAAGCTCCTCATTTCAGGATATCGCAGCAGTGGCTATGGAGGAGACCGAAACCGCCACTCCGGCCGCTTCGGCTACAGCCGCCCTCGCGTCTACGAGCCTCCAACCGATGTGGGTCGTCGGGATCCTCGCCAGCCAGTGACTTACCGTGATCTGGACGCACCCGAAGACATCTTCTAAAGGTCTTGTCCCCGTTGTCATTATTCCGTTTTACCCATATTTAACAACACTCATTACCGCTCTTGTATGAGGCATTTCCAGGTGTAAATTATTCATGCGTGCTCGAGTTTTCCTTGTTTTGTTCTAATAAACGTGGGTAAATGGAAAAAGTGGTTGCCTTATAAAGAGAATGCGTTTCTGAAGGGTAAGGAGATTCCTTGTTCCATCCTCAAGAAAAAGACGTAAATTGGAGAGCACCAGACGTCTTTGTCAACGTGGTCTCAGACTACGGATTCAGACGTTCGGATGGTCATTGGATTGGGTGCATCTAGATCACTGCGCACGGCGTCTCTATCGCTTCATCGTCGAAGGCAACACTCTGGAACCCAATTCATCCACGGTCTCTCTCTACTGATGAATGCCAACTCCTCTGAAAATCTAGCATAGTCGAGTCGGCTTGACTCTGACTCAATATCACAAACTGGTTGACAAACTGGTTTAATGGTATAAAAAACAACTGCAACTCAATTCCAGCATAAAATGATTCTTCTTCTGCTCACTGGTTCCGGTTCCATTGATGCTGCATCCGGCCCTCTAACTGATTTACGGGCTGAAATAAATCCGTTAAAACCAGCATCTTCGTTTCCAATTCTCACCTCTGTGGTGAACACGGTCATGTTTTCAGATGACATAAGCAAGGACTCGTGCACTTGGGGGTTGAAGTACTCCACAACTTCACGGCAATAGCGACCTGTGACCAGACTATGACAGATGCCGCGGAGCTGTTCAGCATCACGGCGATGATCAGCAACAGGACGATCGACTTTCTGCAGGTTCCTCAACTGTTGCAAGTAAAACGTGATTTCCCCTCGTTCATATCGCAGCAGCTCGGCGTCTGGTTCATCTCCTGGTTGAAGCGGGTCCTTGACCACAAAGATGTGAACTCTCCAATCTCCGAAGGCAAGTTCGTAACCTTGCTCTCCCTCGAGTTGAACGACTTCACCCAGTTCATGCGCGAAGTTTCTCTCCGAAGTGTTGTACGTCCGCACGAAGGCTCGCTTGTTGCTGATGCTGCCGTCTTCGTGAAACTTCAAGTTCATTTCAATTGATTTGAGTAGAGGCTCGCAAATGTTCACCAGTCCCATGATGAGCTCGTCCTTAGCACGGCACATAACGTCCAATCGGTACACAGGCTTGTGAGAGCTCACGTTGAATAAGAACGGCTGCAAGTTCATCGTCAGATTGCTCATCTGCAATGTGGGGAGCTGGAGCTCCGATTGCAGGCCGAGACAGCTGTATCCCTTCGCGTCCGGGTCGATGGAAATGATGTTTGAAAGCGCCCTCTCGCAGCAGACAATGACGTTCTTCAGGCCTTCTTCGCCTCCGAGAAGAGAATGTGCTTCGATCAGTTCACTTCTTATGGGAGTTTGATCATTAGGGACGACGATGCAGACAGCGTTGATCATCGCGAACTGACCTCCTTCTTCTGCCACATCGATTGTGCGGAGTATCTGCTGTCTGTAGCGAATGGAGCGACTGGAGCCATCTTCGTTGGCGATATATCTGATGAGCTTCTTCTTCAGATCAGGATACGCGGAGATGACAGCAACATGGTAGTACTCCTCTGGGCAGAACGGGGCCACTTTCTTCAAGAAGTAGTGAAGCATCGAGTTGCAGCGGAATATCGCACCGCTGATGCTGTATTCCCCGCACAGGCATCGACCTGCAGAGGGCAAAAGTTAATACTGCGATAGCGACAAGAAAAACCTACACCAGCCATCCAGCGAGAACTCCACCGGCGCAAAACAGCCTTCGCAGAACCACTTCTTGAGCGTCTTGCAGCAGTCGGCCAGCGGACACCGCATCGCCCCGAGCATTCTTGTCCCAAGTCCGTCCGGAGCCTTCCCGCGAATGGCCACGTTTCGTCCAATTCGCAACACACCAGGTGTGTGATTCTCTTCTTCGTCCTATAGCATAAAATATATCCTTGAACACTCTCAAAGACTCACCTCCTTGACGGCAGTTGTCGGTCCATCTTCACTTGGTTCCAGGTTCATTCCGCTCATGTCCCTGAGCATCTCTCTTTCACGCTCGTCTTCGCTGGACCAATCTAAAAAAACAGACATACACTCTGTGCTCAAAATAGAATATACTCATACTTAAGGCAGAAGTATCGCTACGAAAAAGGGACGCAGGTTGTGATACAGGAACTAACCGACTACGCTAAGAAGGGTAAAGAAAAACTATTACCGTCAAAAGAGCTGTCCATCCGAACGTGCGTAGCGCTATAATGCGACGGATCGACTAAAACACGGAGCAACGGCGAAATCTCCGAAGGAAAGACGGTATTCCAGGTAAGATCCACCGAGAATACGTTTGATGGCCACACGCAGCGGAACCTTGCTCCAGAATGAGACCGGGCCGTCGGAGAGCGGATTCATCCGACTTCTGAGATCTAGGGACTTCCTCTCTCCACCTAGAGAGATAGACCTGATGATTTATTGCAGCCAAGCGAACCAAGAAGGTAGCACTCCTAAGAGACTAGGAAGGTTCTGTCCTTTACGGCAGGAAGATCCAACGCTGTGAACAGAGAACCATTTTTTTATAAATTACATTAGATTAAATGTACAACAATATTAGGGATATTATAAGGAACAATAAGAAATCATTTCTTGGGCGTACGCATAGACCGGGGGATGTTGCCCGCCGGAATGATGGAACCCACCTTTACAGAGCCCGGTCGGTTACTGCTTGCTTGCCAGTTGAAGGAATACTTAGGAGTTGAAGTGCGGGAAGGCGGACGGCTAGGCGTTCTGGTCGTTGGCAGGCGGTTGGCAATGAAGATACTGGAGTTGGGGCTGCCTTCGTGCGACGAAAACGAGAGCGATCTGCTGGTACCTGAGTGGTTGAAGAGGCTAAAACTTGTCGTGTGGCTTTGTCGTTCCGCCTGTCTTTCTTGCTCTCTGAAATGTGTGATGCGTCAGGAAACGGCCTAGGGGAGAACCCACACTTCCTTGAGCTTCTCATTCGCAGCATTCAATTGTTCCTCCATCTTCGCGTATTTTCGGCGCATCTCCTTCAGCTCCTCTTGGGCCGCTCTAGCTGCGCTAGAAACATAATGTGCTTCCATAATCCAACGTAAACATACTTCTCGAGTTGACGACTTCGCTCCTTTTCCTCTTTTTCGTGTTTCTCTTGGGACAAGGACTTCTGTTTGGCCGCGTTCTGCTGAAAGGCGAAATACTTAAAAGGTGCGATAAAAACTGGGGAAACCTTTTTACACAGCGCTTTGACCATCATGTTAATCTGCATTTGCTGGAAAGCGGCGATTTCTTTCATTTCCTTGGCCATCTCTTGCATCGTGTCTTCGACCTTCTTGAAGAATCGCAGCGTGCGCCGATTCATCATTGGTCCAATTTCCTCCGCGGAGCCA
Organism: Steinernema khuongi; assembly: GCA_016648015.1. Taxonomy (NCBI): domain Eukaryota; kingdom Metazoa; phylum Nematoda; class Chromadorea; order Rhabditida; family Steinernematidae; genus Steinernema; species Steinernema khuongi. The sequence goes on along the minus strand of JADLIF010002074.1, from coordinate 36,014 downwards.
ACCTTCTTCTTGCAACAGATGCAGTGCAGCGATCTGTTAGCTGCATCGCAAGCCCTCTGCGCTGGAAAGGGGAGTATGAAGCCAATGGACGCGACAAATTCTGGAACCTACCTTTCTCGAGGCACCGTACGCAGAGCACGTGGCCACATTTTACGAGGAAGAATCGGGCAGCAGTGGGCGAAGGCCGTGCGGAACAGTAGTTGCAGTGGAACCACCACGTAGCACTCATGGGGAAGAAGGAACACAGCGATAGAAGATTCGGAGGACGAAAGGGGAAAGGAGACGCGTGGTGGGACCGCTGGCTGCAGACTCACCTCGCTCGCCTGTGTCTCGCAATGAGTCTCGGATCTGATTGCTGCTCGCACCCCGGAGACAGTTCCTCGTTTTGCAAACTGTCTTTTCAAAGTGTCTGTTAAACTCTGTCTACTGTCTACGTCTAAGCCGTCACATCAGCTGAGGCTCATCGCCTCCTCATGGGCTGCAGATTGTCTGCTTGTATATTTGAGACCATCGTAGACGTCTACAGTCTACATATACGAGAAATATACTTTGAAGCAAGGAGACCTTCACTGCAGAAGAAGTTCCACCGGACTTGACCTGCCGGTGGACCTATCGAGCTGTTCCTTTGATTTCTATCGACGAATTTCTTTCAAATCTTCTCTTGTGTTGCACATCCCTATCGCCATCCATATCCCAGTAGCCCACAGATCAGTAGGTTCATATCTTACTAGCCCACACTTCTTCAAAATCAACAACGTAACAAAACAAAGGCGATTTCACGGTAACGCTTCAACAATCTCGTTCCTATGCTTCACATGTATCCGGACGAACAGCTGCTGCTTGAAGAGATTCTGCAGATGACGGTTCACGACTCTAAATGAGGGTGGAGTTTCGTGGCCATACATGGTTGTCCCTACCTCCCCACAGTCGCAATTTTGGAGCCTCCCTTCCCAAGTACCATCTGCGCGACTCGAGGCTTGTCGCAGTTGATATCCACGATGATCTGCAGGACGTCTCCCTCAAGCTGCCACTCATTGATCGATATTTTCAGCTTGTAGGCAACGTCTGAGGGCAAGTGGTCCAGCATCTCCGCTCGGATGCGTTCGATGCAGATAGCTTGCGGCTCCTGGAGGAGCAAAGGTACGACAGGCTTCTTACAGGTGATACCTTTGTAGTTATCGTGGTCTCGTCGACCTTCCAGTCGCTTGGTTCAGCCAGGTCCATCAAGTGCTTCCGGAGATTATCGACTCCTTCGCCACTGAGAGCGCTCACGAAGAAGACCGAGTTGAACTTGTCCCATCCACGGACACTGGCGAAGAGGTGCTTCGTCTCGGACCAGGTGCAGCGGTGGGTCGGCTTCGCGACTACTTTCCTAAGGCTCAAGTGGATTTGTAGCTCGTCAAGTAGCTCACCTGTACTGCTCCATCCACTTCTCGTCCTTGCCATGGGGCCCACTCGGTTTGTTGTGCAGAGGGATCGTCACATCTTTCGCCTTGCCGAGCCTTCCTATCGTGTTCTGGACCGTCTTTATGGGCTCCCCGCCGACCTTTCCTTCGGTCAGGATCTGCACGAGTCTGAGGAGGTCCGACCTCCTTTCGACCAGATCGATCTTGTTGAGCACTAGACTCGACTTGAGATGCGGATATCGATGTAGAAGGTGCAGCACCCTGTGATGGATGTAGTCGCCCACGGCGGTCGCGTCTTGGATCACCAGAATGTGGTCCGCCTTTTCCAGCGCCTTCTCAGGATGGGTCAGGATCGCGTCCTCCGCGTGCGTTCCGACGACCTTCTTCGCGTGTTTGATCCCGACGGTTCCCGGACTGTCCACTACAGTAAGCTGGCAGCTCTTCTCCGTGAGGAAACCCGTAACGTTCTGTGGATTACGGTATGAACGCGGTAGCTTTGGGCATGCCTACCTTTGTGGTCGTGTCCATCTTGCTGCTCACGGCACTTACGTCTGCTCGGATTAGCCTGTTCATGACGAGCGATTTTCCGACGTTGGGGGCGCCGATCACCGCTACTTGGTGAGCGCGGTGGAGACATCTCCTGGCGAGAAGAAGGGTGACCCCTCTTACCATCTAGAAGCTCGGTTACGGTATAGGAGAAGCGATCGAAGATAGGAGGGTGGATCAAGGAAACCATGTATTAACAAAACGCAACTTCTTCGGCGATGTTCTTTCGGCCGATAACAACAAAATGGAAACATAAAACAACAATGGCTCACAACAAACGACTCATGTACGGTCCATCCAGTTCATAGCCGAGCTTCCGGTAGTAATTGCGAGTGCCGACTCCCGAGATGACGGCCAACTTGAAGGAGCCGTGCTCCTCCTTGGCGATGCGGGCGGCTTCTTCCATCAGGAGTTGACCGAATCCTTGGTGCTGGAACTTGGTGGGGTCACGGGCGGCGACGGGGACGACGGATCCGTAGACGTGCAGCTCGCGGACCACAGAGACTCCTCCCTGAAGAAGCTATGAGGAAGTTCGCTATGGGCCTGCGTTATACCTTGAGTTCCGGACGATGAACCTGGTCGGTGCACTTGCGGAGCCGAAGAAGGCCGATGAGGATGTCCTGAAGATAGAAAGTTGAGAAGGATTAGCGTCGGGAGGCGAACCTGATCTGGATCCTCATAAGAGAGGAACGTTTCCCAGCCTCCATTGGCCACGTAATCACGACGAATCAGCTCAACGTTGTAAGGACGCACCTTGTTGTGGATCTCCTGAACTCTGAATCTTCAAAAGTTGAGGGTCTACCAGAGCGTACCTGAATTCCGACTTCTCGCGTCCTCACATCGCGACAAGTAGTTCCCATCTGCTTCATGCGGGCCAACGCATGTTCCCGAAGGTTTCCATGCTCTACGCCGCTCGACACCAGGGGCATGGGGATATCACGTTGGACACGGTAGACGCGCGTCCAAGGAGGGATCAGCGCCAGGATCCGCGCGACCAAGTCCACAAGGACCTGGGGCGGATAGCTCTTGTACCGCCCGGTCCTCCAGAGTTCGTAGAGTCCCGTGCCGCGAATCACAAGCGTGGGGTAGATCTTGAGGCCGTCGGGGCGGAAGGCCGGATTTTCGAACAACTCCACAAACTACAAAAAAGAATGAAGGGATAAGGTGCTTCCTTATCACAAGTACCTGCTCAATATCTCTCTCGATTCCCACGTTGGGGAGGTCGGGCATCATGTGGATGACCACCTTGTAGCCGGTGTCCTTCGACATGTGGAAGCACTCGCACACTGCTTGCACCTAAAGTAGGCATCGTTCAGATATGAGCTTCCAAGAAGGATTACCGTATGACCGCGGTTCGTGTCCCTGGCGACGTCCTCGTACGTGGACTGGACGCCGATCTCCAATCGCGTACATCCGTAGGAGAGCATATCGTCCAGATGGCGTGGAAGACAGTAATCTGGACGGGTTTCGATTGTGATCCCGATGCACTTGATGCGGTTGCGCTCGCTGAAGGCCACCGCCTCCGCCACGTTGGAGCTTGTGTGGCCGGAGAGGGCGTCGTGCAGGTTCCGGATGAAGTAGTCGCGGTAGTCTTCCGGCAGAGACATGAAAGTCCCGCCCATCACGATGAATTCGACCTAAGGAAGAGGTTGAAGTAGGTAGAAGGAGGGCCAACCTTGTCGATGGAGTGGCCAAGTTGGGCCAGCTGCGTCACTCGGCTCCGCGTTTGGACGTAGGGGTTGTAGCGAGCTCGGATGGCGCGCATCGAGGTGGGCTCGTAGCCCGTGTAGGACTGCGTGGAGTACTCGAAGTCGGAGTCGGGTCCTCCTGGGCAGTAGACGCAGATGTTCCCGGTGAAATTGATGTGCGGACACCTAGGATCAACGGTCAGATTTCACTAGCTAAGGCTCCGGGGAAGCGGGAAAGGGATCAGGGCTGTGAAGAACCAAGAAGGCCCCCACAAGATCCTCCACTACTGTCCCGATTCCCAACGAATCAACCTAGTGGATCGGATATGATAGAATTTCCAGTGGTTTACCTGTGCGGCTTGCTCATCACGGCGACAACGGCGATCCCACTGGCCGTGCGCACGGGCTTCGCCTTCAGCTTCGGCACCAGGATGTCCTTGTAGTCCGGAGGCACAGCCGCGATGATGTCGACAAGCTTCGGCTGGCTGCTGAGACCGTAGCGGGAGGCGATTTCGCACTTCAGTCGGTTCAGATTGACGTCCTTGCCGGACTTGTGTGCCGCCACCAAGTGGGCGATGATCTCGTTGACGGTCATCGCCATCTTCTCCCGGGCGGAGCGGCCCTGGCCCTCGGTCCCATTGTCACGAGCCATACCTTCAAAGGCCTTCTAAAACCAACGCCAAAGAACGGTTTCAGGTAACGTCCGAAGGATACGAGTAAAGGAGGCCCAGAACGAAGACGGCGTAGAATTTAACCAGACTCTATATAATATGTATGTACAAAGAAGTCTCGAATAACAGTAGATAATGATGAACAACAATACGAGTCTATCTCTGAGCATAAACTGAGCAAATAGAGTGTGCCTAGTATGTACAACAACTCCTATTCAAACGTGAGGCACTCCGTAGGCAAATAGGCTGCCGTCGGAGGTGGCAGTAGCCAGAAAGACTCTCAAAGGGTGGTACTTCATGCACGTTATGTCCCCGATGCTCGGGAACCTCAACACGGACTGCTGGCGCCGCTTCTGCAGGTTGTAGATCTTCGCGATCGACTGGGTGGTTCCACATGCGATCAACTAAACGGAAGGAATGTGATAGGGATAAGGACCTAGGCTTACCTGGCCGGACATCTGGACATCCATCTTTGACACGGTGGCCATGCTGTACCCCTTCCCCTTGTTTTGGAAGACGCCAAAGGAGAAAAGAGGATCCTGGAACTTCCTGGGGTCCCACACGCACACGGATCCGTCAGCAGATGCACCCACGATGGTGCCCACCGCCTCGTCGGCGATCTTGCATCCGATCACTGTAGATTGAAGGTCGCGAAGGACCATGGTGCAGTTCTGGGGCGCAGGCAGCCGGTCGTCGTAGAGGTTCACCGTTCCGTTGCGGAATCCACAGGCGATGGTGTTCTCCGTGAGATTTGTGGAGATGCCTGTCACCGGACCGTTCCTCACGTCGATGGCGATGTCCGAGTAAGTCCGTTCGGAGTGGCAGTCCCATATCCTGCATACTCGGAGATTTCCAGCACATACTAGTCTTCCACAGTCTTGATTCCAGCTACAGTAGTTGCATGAGGAGAGTACTCGGCGGTGGACTTACTCATATAAAGTTTGGTTTTTGGAAATTTCTTGTCCGGTCATGCGGACCAAATCATTTACCAAGTAGGTAGCCGTGACCTGGTGTGGCTCCCGCTCGATCTTCTGGCTGTTAGGGCAATAGGAAGGATTCCATATGCGGATGAGGCCGTTAGCCGACCCTGTCATGATCAGTTCGTGAGTCATTCCGTTGATAGAGATGAGTTCGGTCACAGCTTCCTAAAACAGGACATGAATAAGGTCCATTATCCAAGACGTACCTGAACAAAGATATTGTTCTGGGCCACATCGAAGTACTGCATAAACTCCGAGCCTTTCTTGGTCCAGTCGTACATGTAGACGAGTCGACCGTCACACGCGAACAAGTGGGGCCTAAGGAGGCTGTAGGTGATGCAGCAGAACGGATTCTTGCTGCGTGTTTGGAAGTGGAGCGTGTCACACTTCTCCTCGGTCTTCTTGGACAAGTTTTCTCGGTCGACGGCGGCCTTCTGCGCCAAACCCTCGCTGGCGTAGTAGGCCCAATCGGAAGGTTGGGCCAGGAATTGCGTCACGTCGGCAGCAGAGTCTTCGTCGATCGACGTGTTTCCATGCTTCGCAACGTTGCCGTTTGTGCCGTAGAGGCTGGAGTACGAGTGCGACGGAGTTGCCGTGTAGCCCGCGGATACGGTATTCGGACTGGAGCCCATTCCTCGGTAGATCTTGTCGAGAATAGGTTGAGTGAAGAACTTGGAGCACCAGGGCACGAACTCCGTGCTGATTTTGATCTTCTCAGGCATAGGAACGGGAACGATCTCCTCGCGCTTCTCCACTTGCGTCAAGTTCGGGTTGCTGTCGCGGAATCCTCTATTGTAGACCTAAATGGGGTGAATTCCACAGAAGTTATCAGGCTATGACCCTACATTTCGCTTTGGGGTGAATTTCGCCGCGCTCAAACTTAGATTCAAAGCTTCTTCTGCGACGTCCTTGGTCTTGCCTTGCGGACGCAGATGCCTGGAGGAGGCGGTCTTCGGCGCCGGAGTCGAAGTCTGGTTGATACCTTCTTTGAACCTGTCCAGAAGCGATTCTACAGGGACCGACGAGTTCTTCTGGCCCTGCACCTGAGAAGCAGGAACGGTGGTTGGAGTGGAGATCACAGGGCCACGGTCCGCAGCCTCGATGCTGGTCCCGAAGGAGGAAGAAGTCGGTGATCCGACCATGAACTTCACGGGCGTCTTCGTCGGCTTGCTTGGAGTGGACATTTGCTGCCTGGACAACGCGGCCAGTCCAGGATGGTTGTGCCTGTTGAAGAGCTGATGCGGAGGAGTCTGGACCTCCGAATGCGTGGCGATCGAGTTGTGCATGAAGTCGCCTATCTTCTTGACTCGGCTTTCCTGTTTGGCTGCAGCGAGGTCAACGATGTACCTGATGAGTTGCTATAAAGGACTAAGGTTGTGAAGGTCCGGGGAAGGCTCTGTACCTGGGCCATTCTAGCGACCTGCAGGACTGGGTCAAGTCCAAGTCTAAGGAGTGACATCCAGATGCGCTCAAAGGGCTCGTGGAAGGATTTAGACTCGAGGACGTGCAATTGCCCCAGAATCGCACCTCTCATGAATTCGTCGTCAGTTGCGCATTGGGAGTCCAGCAAGGATGTGTTCCTTGTGAATCGTGTGTTATTAAAGGCGGAGGTATCGTCGTGACTGATCGTTCTGCGGTCTGAATTTTTCTTTTTGAACGAACACGGGCAAAATAACCAGCATTTCTTACAGCTCTTGGTCCCAACGTAAGACGACGAGCGCTGTACGTTAGCCCTTTGAGGGTGTCTGACAGAAAGCGATCTGAAAGTGTGCCGAGTATGTCAACCTCCTCCTCCTTAGTAGAACGTACCTATTTAGCGTGCCGTTCACGGTAAGATGAGAAAAAGACTCGTCTATGGCTTCCAAGCCCGTCTCAACAGCCTCGACCTCACTCATGGCCTTCGCCTTCTTATCGAGGTCGAGAGCCACGACGACAAAGCGATTCTGGAAGTCGATGATGAACCACTGAATCGCGTTTACCAGCTCGGAACGGACCATGACGGAACCGTCCCATGTGCACATGGTGGCTAGTTTGTCGCACACCTCATGATCGATCTAAAGAGCTTATTATAGCAGTTCTCATGAGACAAGAAAAGTACCGTAGTAGCATGCTCATTGTTCAGAGATCGATTGCGCACTAAACAGCCCAGAGAGAATACGGCTGCTGCCCTGACTTCGGGCACAGGGTCGTCGAGGAACTCCATGACCCTCTCATAGGCCACAGAGCGAACGGCGTGCCAGCGGGCGTCATTGTACTCCACCCAGAGACGACCAAGGCCAACGAGAATCCATAGTCTCAGCATCCGACACGTGGATGTTCCAGGCTCCGAGAGCAACTCGGTGCACAGTGTCACGTAATGGTTCTTCGTGAGTTTTTCTTGAGCTTGTCTGAAATACGGTATTCTTAGAAGACCACAGGCCAGGGTGGATCTTACTTGTTATTATGGATTAGTGTGGCAGTAACAAAGGCGGGAACGATTTTGAACCTCGATGCCATTTGAGGGTCGTTCAGGATTTGAATGAAGTACATGTACCTGAAGTGTATCCATTAGAGCTGTAAGTGGCCAGGAAGTACCCACCCATTGTCCTTCATGAGCTCGTTCTTGCAGTCCGATTCCACAGCGAGAATCTTAGCCCAAATGAAAGCCAGCCACGGTCTCAGAGCGAGAGTTCCGCACTGGAGAAGCTTCAGCACATATGGAAAGATTCCCACAGAGAGCGCGTGTCCAACCGCCCACGACCCGAGGTCCAGGAAGCGGGCGAGGAGTTCAAGGGCTCTTACTCGATGAGCCTGGCTCAGGAGGACTTGCAGAACAACGGGTAACTGCTGTGGAGGTTGTGGGTTGACATCCGACACCCCGTATCGAAGCCATACATCGAAGGCTTGCAGCTGCTCGATGAAGAAGCTGCTGTGGACGTTGTCCGCTTCGATGATCTCCTTCGGCAAGTCGACCATAACTGAAGAGGAACAAGGAGTTAAGGAACGAGTCATGGATCTTACCATTGTAGCGCAGTGAAGTCAACGTGAAGGCATTGTACACAGATTCGATGGGATAAGAGAAGAGCTGCTTACAGGCCACAGCCCCCTTCAGATCGGCGACGCTCTCCTCGTGCTTCCTCCGAAGATGCATCAAGTGGTTCAGGAACAGATCCACGGTGTAGTCCCACGCCTCCCACAATGGGTGGTCGTAAACAGTGGGCAACTTCGGCGAGGAGACTACGTGGCAGCCGTTATCGCGCATGATTCGGTCGGCGAGAAGGAAGCTTCGGAAGAGGGAAGCGATGAGGAGATCCTGAGAAGTCAACGTGAAAACAAAGCACTTTCGTGGACACCAACCTGACGGAAGAGCCGCTGGAAGATGTTCTTCGGGAGAGCATGCCAGGCTATGGTGTCAGTTATCGCTGTGAAGATCCAATTCAGCTCTCCAAGAGGCGTTTTCCGATCGGCGTAGGTTCCCGGAATATCGCAGGCGATGTCGAGGGGGTACCGGTCCTTCAGACCATTCTTGACGATGTACCAATGAAGTGAAATTTGAATTGGCGTGGTGAGGCAGGCAGTGAATAGATCGGCAGGCAGGTCCGGATTTTGAGGCAGATTCTCGTTCTCCAGGCAAGCTCCCAATTGAATGCATTCCTGAAGCGGGTGTCCTTTTCGATTCGGGAATAGCTGAATTTACCTCAAACAGTGGCCTGGGCCTGAAGCCGAACTTCTCCGCTTGCTCCTCGAGCGACCCGGCGACGTCGTAGCTGGGCAGAGGCGGCACCATGTGGTTCTCCTTGAACTCGTCGAAGTCGGTTATCCACCTGCTGATCTGATCGTCGGCGAAGCGGCAGAAGGACTTGATGGCGATCTGCGCTCCACTACAGTCCCAAACGTAGACCGACGGGAACGACATCCACGTCTGTAGATCGAAGATGGACAGCGGGATGTACTGGGTGATGTTCTTATTGAAGACCCAGATCTCGCCGTTCGCTGTCGGCTTCGGCACACCGTGGCCGTTGTAGTGGAAGAGGACGCGCTCCTCCTTGGCGTTTCTCCGCAGACTGCTGCACAGCTTCTGGACCTCCGTCACTGTGGGGTCGCAGGCGGTTTTGTACCTAAATGCCCCGTTGTTTCTCTCACCAAGCATCTATGACAAACCTGGCCCTGGGCTGCCAGCGCTCGTAGTTCTTCTGCAGGTTGTGGGCGATGTGCTGCATCGCCTTCTGAGGTCCTGTCTTCCTCAGGTCGATCCATCCTTCTACATGGGCGCATGGGCTCGGCTTGTCGGCGTCGGGAGGATCGACTCCAATGTTGAGGCAGAGGACGAGCGCCACGGACACTGTCTTCATGCGTTCCTTCACATAAGTCGTCCTACAAGCGATTACAGGTCAAGGAATATCGAGATAACCAACCAAATGTGACGATCGACGTGCTCCTCGGAACTGCCCTTTATCTCTTCAACATGGCGAGATTCTTGGAACCACTGCGGGCACGACCTCTCCTTCTCGTTGTCTATCATGATTACACTCTGGAAGCCAAAATAAAATATCAGAGTATTTCGCGGGAGAAGGTCGGCGGCACAGCAAGCGGAGTCGACTATTCGGTGTGAGACACCGGAGTTCCGATCACGCGCTCCAACACCGCCGCCAGTCCGGGAGCTGCTAATTACAACAGAAATACAGAGGCACAGAACCAGAATAAGAACACGAAGAAGAGGAATCTAGAGAGCTTTACTGCGCAACAACTACAAATCTATTTATTCTTCTTCTCAAATTGGGTCTTCAGCGCGGCCTCCTTCACGTCCACGTATTCTAGCTGAGCTTCCAGCAGCGTCGTGTCCTTTCCCTTCTTCCGCGCGGATTCTATCTCTTCGCGTAGCATTCTCCGCTCCAGATTCGCGCTCAGGATGTGCGGCGGCGCATTCATGATCTCGTCCAGATCGCTCGGCTCTCTGAAGAAGATATTTGAATTTCGCTTTTCCACAAATTTCGCTACCTCAGCCATGCGAAGTAGATGACAAACGCGGCGAAACTGAAGATGAAGGAGAGCAGCTTGTTCCGCTTGAACTCGTCGGAGGTGTAGTAGTCGGGCTTGAAGACGGATCCTGGAGTAACACGACGATTGCCGCGATTCAATCCCATCTTGTCGCTCCCGAAGTAGGCAGTGCTCTCGCTAAACCGTGGGGTGTTGGAGGAAGCTGCGCGCCTTCCGACACAAAGTCTAATATTTCTCAAAGCCAGAAGGCCAGGCACCCGCATGGCTTAAACAAAACACGATTAGTATCCACCCTATTGTTTAAAATAATGTAATAGTGATGGATTACCGCTTCCGATGGGCACTGCAACGGTGGGCGTAAATCAGATAAAATCTGTTCATTGGTGAGCGTGGTCAACAGGAAACAACGTAACAACAAAATCAACGATCAAGAAGAAATCAATCAAATTAAGCCAACAGCTTGAAGCCATCGGTTTTTGTCCAATGCGCGGTGGGGACGACTTTGAAAGGCGTCATTTGAATATCGAGAAGCTTCAAGATGCGGGCCTGGTCTGCGGTCAGCTTGTCTCCTTCTTTGCAAACGGTATAATCTTCGTACAAGGTGACAATTCCCCTCTCAAGTTTCGTGGGCATTCCCAGTTTTCTCAGCTGGGGCTCGATGGAATGGGCGAACTGGGGCAAAGGTCCTTGCGGAAGGGACACATCCTCTGTCGCGTCGTTTCCAGAACGGGCGAAGTCCGGCTCCACGTAGGTCTTGAAGAACCTGCCGGAGAAAATAAGCAAAGAAAAGAAGATAAGGTCTTACTGCAAAACTTCGTCGTAGTCCGCGTTGGTGAACATCAGGCCGCACTGTCCCTTCAGGCATTCGGAGACCTTGTGCAGCTCGTCGGCATATTCATCATCCTCCTTGCGTCCAAGGGCAATGGCCATCACGTTGTTTTTGCCAAAGAAGAAGCGCGAGTTTTGCTTGAAGTTTTGTCGTACCTGGCAGTAGACGTCAGAATGGGATGACTTATAGCGGGAAACTCACTGCGATGAACTTGGTTGACCTCATGTTTTCAATTGTGAAGACGAATACATTCTTATACGAGTCGACACAGGATTTGATGTCCTCCACGAGATTCGTCTTCGTCTCGCGAGTCTTCTTCTTCACCTTCGTCAGGGAGACTGAAAGAGGAAAATGAAGGCCAGATGGGAGGCGGCGGACTTACTCTCCTTATCGCGTTTTGAGCGGGGCATTCTGACAGAGTTCTCCTGAAACTGCAAACGTTAAACCAAATCAATAAATGGAAAAATGAGACTGGAGAAAGGACACGAGGAAGCGGTACGAACGAGAAACATGCGAAAAGAAATATTCGCCCAAATAAACCCAAGACGGAAATGTACCGTATTCCATTCACACTGGAGACATGCTACTCGTGTCGAGACCAGATTGGAAGGACGAGTGAAGGTGTGGAAGGTCAGATCAGCGTAGGCGGTCGGTTAAGGCGTGGACTTCAACGTTGAACTCTCGTTAATCTCGATTTTGTCCATGTCCAAAATAAAAAAAAATGTTCATTAAAGAGCATCAGCCAGCCAGTGATGGGTCTTCAAGATCGACCCTACAGTACCCTTCGCAGAAGGACATAAAGGCGCTTGGTTCTTTATTGTCTTCGATAACTTGATCTCCCTATTGAATGTGCCACTAGAGTTCTCCAGAAATCTGCAAATGTTCTGCAAAGGTACTAATCCTAGCTCTTTGAGGTCCTTGCCAAGGTCTCCAGTGCAGTTCTTCTAAGGAGCTGATCACATCCTTCGATTGCTCGGAGTCTAAGGCTGCTGATCTGTGGATTCTCGTCTCGATCAGCAGACATGCCTAGGGTCTGTGCTGCTTAGTTTCTCATTTAACCTCGTGGTTGAGTGGTCGCTGCACTCGTCATTTCCTTGGGATGAGTTGCCGGCGTCAGATAAAAGCTTTTCAGGTGCTCAACGATGGGAGACAGATCGTCGTTCCCATCTCCTTCGTTGACGAGCACCTCCACGCGAATGGCGTCTTCAGCAACGTCTACTCAGCCACTCTCACGAAGCCGTGTGAAATGCCGATCGCCATCAAGAAGTGCTGGTGAGTCTTCTTCGGAAGACCCTAAGATGAATATCTACTTTTCGGAGGCAACGAGACGCTGTGTCGGCAAATAATGCGCTCCAGGCGACTCTCGGAGAGATTCATCTTCTTGGCCGACTGAACCACCCGTCCGTTATCCGTCTCCTCTACCACTTCAATCTGATCATTGAACGAGAAGTCCGTGTTACTCCAGAAAAAAACCTAACTGAACTGTTCTAGGAGGTGCATTGCATGGTTCTGGACTTCCTTCCGACGGATTTGCTGAAGCTTCGTCGCGAAAAGAAGCGCATCGACACTCTTGATTCCAAGGTGGGTAGCGCTCAATGCCGTATAAATCGGAAGCTTTCAGATGTACGCATTTCAAATCTACGACGCTTTGGACTACATACACAGTATGGGAATTTGTCATCGTGACCTGAAACCTTCGAACCTGATAGTGGACGACACCAAAGGACTTCTGAAGTTGGCTGACTTCGGAAGCGCGAAGATCCTGAAGCCGGACGAGGTCAACCTCGCCTACCAAGTTACCAGATACTACCGTGCTCCTGAGCTCATCTTCGGCAGCACCTCCTACACTCTTACTATAGGTAGGCCTTCCCACCAACTATCCCTCAACGAGCCGATTCAGATCTCTGGGCAGCTGCTTGTATCGTTTCGGAGCTGTTCACGGGGAAGATTCTCCTAAGTGGACGAAACAGCGAGAACCAGGCGCGTCTCGTCATCGACCTCCTCGGGTACCCCTCCGAAGAGGAGATCAAGGCGATGAAGGTGAAGCGCCCTCGCTTCCTCCGGAAGAAGGGTCGAGGATTGGAGAATGTAAGGAGCCGGCTTATCCTCCAAGAACTGAATAGTGCTTTCAGTGCTTTTCAAACGATAATCTCCCGAAGGAGGTATTCGACGTCATCGCGAAGAGTCTTCTCTACGAACCTCATCGACGCCTCTCGGCCTCAAAAGTCCTCGCACACCCAATGTTCGACGATCTCCGCAAAACTCCGCGACCGTACCGCCGTAACGGCAGCCAAATACCTCCTCTGTCCTACTCTGTTTTTGAACAGGTTCGGGCTACCGTAACTTCTCAGCTGAATTTCTTTTCTTCAGGTGACACAAAAGGACTAAGATCGTCATTTCATTTCGTAGGAATAAAGGTTTTGGATAATTCTTGTCGTATATATGATACAACACCATGAGAGCCAAGACCGGAGAACCCAGATTTCGGCAGTCCGATCTTTTGCGCTTCCGAAGCTTCGAAACGTTCGGATTCTGATTCAATGAGGCCAATACATTTTCCTCTTCTCCTCAGACGAAGAGGCGGGACGTTGTCCCAGTTCCATGCCGAGTGCTAGTTTGCCGATAAATCCCACCACGAAGAGCGATCTCCATTGGAAACGGCGTCGCTTTGCCGCAACGGCGTCGCGTCGCTTATATATTCGCGCTGCTTGACCTGCCGCAACAGCCATCAGCTGATCATGATGCACTGTATGGAGCGTAAGAGGAAGGGAAGAAGCGGGGCCGCGAAAAAGAAGCGCAGACGCAACAGCGCGGGGTACTTCTCCTACTCGTACACCCTCTCTCGCGCCGCGGCTCTTCATGACGTGGAAGGATGCAAGCGTCTTCTGGGCGAAGGCCACGACCCCAACGAGCTGGACGAGCAGGGTTACTCGCCGCTCCTTTGCGTCCTCCACAACCACAACGAAGCGAACTCCTCTGGCGCAGAGATAGCCGAGCTTCTCGTGAGACACGTCAGTTTCGCTGTCCTTGTATTCTCAACTTCTACCCTTGTCTTTTAGGGAGCGAATGTCAACTATGTTTACCCGAGCGGCAACACGTTCCTCCTGGAAGCCGTGGAGCTGGACGATACAGAGATGGCGAGATTCGCCTTGCAGAATGGAGCCGACTTTGCCGTGAGGACCTACTGGGGTCGCTCCATCGCCCACATCGCCGTCAATCTTCAGAATACCGTAAGTTCAGAAGCCTTGCTTCCTAGGAATCGAGCGCCTTTTAGGAACTTCTCGAAGATCTCCTGCAACTTCCTTTGTTCTCCATCGAGACCTTCGATGAATCGGGAGCTTCTCCTGTCCTGAGCGCGGCGGAGAACGGCTACCTTAACATACTGAGGCTTCTAGTGGCTCGCTGTGGCAAGGCCACCATCGTCAAGTTGGCCAACATCCCTTGTGGTGATGACAACCTCAACGCGTTGTCCGCGGCCGTGAACGAGGGACATAGTCACGTCGTGAAGTATCTCTTGGATTTGGGTAAGATCATTCGCCTTCTTTACTTTTCTATGTGGAGTTTTAAGGCGTCGATCCGAACGTCCCGTACTTCTATACATGGGATGACGAGAAGGAGGGAACCCACGTCGTGGCTCTGGCCGCCAGCAAGGGATACTCGAGATGCCTTGAGCCTCTCCTAGCCGTGTGCAACAAAAAACTTGTGCTGCGGTCAAAAGTGAGTTTATGAACCAAAAACCTTAGAGGAACCTGCCTTCTAGCTCAATCCACTGTGCATCGCGGCTTCCAACGGCCGATTCGACTGTCTCCGGATGCTTCTTGAGAACGGATACGACCCAAACATGGAGCGGGGACTCATTTGCGGAGCTTCGTTTGTTTACACCGATTATGTCCGGGCAATATTCCAGCGCGAGTACTGTACGCCGCTGAAGGAGGCGACCCAGAGAAGACACGAGGACTGTGTTCGTCTTCTGATCAAACATGGTGCCAAGGTGCGTTGACAGATTCCAAGCCGGCTTTTGATAAGTACGTCCATTTAGATGACCTACCAGAAAGAGGTTCATTCGCCGTTCTTGTACTGCCTGCGTTCCTGGAGCGACATAAGAGTCTTCGAGTGTTACCTGGAGAGCAACGTCGACCTAAACGTGATTTCGAAGGACTCCGTAGTAGCTGTTCCCGACGCACTGCTGACTTGTCTTACCGAGCCCGGATATGGGTACGGTAAACTGAACAGGCTTCTGGATGCGGGTGTAGACGTCCGGCTCGACGTAAGTATCTGTGACCTCGGCAACCATTATCGTAAGATTCTAGCACTGGTGTGGCTGCAAGGACGGATACAGCCTCATCAACACGCTAGCAAGCAACAGAACGAACACCGAGTCGCTCGAAGCGCTGATCACTCTCGTCTCCAGATACGCCCCAAACATTCCCAACTGCTGCGATGTAATCGCGAAGATGATCTCGAGGCCCATGGGCCAAGTCCCCAGCCTCAAGCACCTTGCACGACATGCTGTGAGGGCTGGCATGACTCCTAGAGCCCTCTTGGACGATGCCTATGTGCGGAAACTCCCTATTCCACAGCACCTGAAGAGTTATGTGTCGTTCAATTACAGGAACGAAATGATGTGCGACCCGAAGTTCAAGGACTTGTAGTTACCGTTGACCATTACGAATAAAAATGTTCTTATGCATGCCGTGTTCTGATGTTCTGGGAGTCAGTAAAGATGTGAGAACTCTGGGTTTCAGGGTCTCTATCTGCTGCTGCCGGTTGTATTGTGGCCAGAGCCCGAGTACATATAGATTGTTTATTTTTTACATAAATTATTAGAACACTGTCGGAATCTAATTGAGTTTTCTTTCGTGGAAGGCACTTGGTGTCAAAGAGACCCGTAGACTAGAAATCGGCGAGCTTTGAGGATTGTGAGAACAGGGGACGGAGATGCGGGGCGGCTCAGATAAGACGCTCCTCGGGAGGCTGCTTGATCATCGTCGTCATCTGAACATACCGTAACCATAGGAGATTCGCGGGCAACGGGGACTCACCGGGTGCATTCGGGCTCCGGCGATCTCCTGGTTCGAGGGGCTGTAGGTGCCCTGCGTGGCTCCCTTGCCCCTGGCGACGAAGCAGAAGAGCGCACAGCCGAGTAGGCCAAGGACGATGAAGATGGAGACTATGGGGCCGACGATGTAGGCGAGCGTGATGGAGCGCCGCTTCTCGACCATGTGCGTGCACTGGGGGCCCTGGTAGCCCTCGAAGCAGTCGCACTCGTGCTCGGCCACGTCCCTTCCGCTCTCCATGGTGAGAACGGAGGGACGCGCACAGAGCCCGTGAACACAGTTGTGAAGTGTGCGATTCTGTGCATCAGGGAGGCAAGGATCCACCACGTTGCAGCGCCGCCCTATGAAGCCCTCCTCGCAGTCGCAGCGGTAGGAGCCTGGCGTGTTGGCGCATTGCCCATGCTGGCATGACTCGGGCATCGCGCACTCGTCGATGTCCTCCTGGCAGAGAGGTCCCTATAAGCATAGAAGTTACAGGATTGACACGGACTCCCGGGTCAAAAGCAGCTTTACTGTTCTAAGGCCTACGCACGAAGTGCCTACCTGGAAGCCGGTGCCGTTGCAGTGACAGTCGAAGCCGTTGACGCGATCGACGCACTCGCCGCCATGAGCGCACGGCTTGGCCGCACACTCGTCGATGTCGATGCCACAGGTGTCGCCCGAGAAGCCGGGGATGCACGCGCAGCGAAAGGCGCCGACCTTCTTGATGCAGGTGGCGCCGTTCTCGCAGGGTTCGTCGCGGCAGAAGTCGATCTGCTCCTCGCAGAAGGCGCCCGTGTAGCCCCGGGCGCACACGCACGTGTGCTCCGAAGCAGAGTGCTGTACGCACTCCCCGTGCACGCAAGGTGCGCTGGCACATACTCCGGCGACTTCACACTGGTCTCCTACAAGAAAGGGGTTACGATGTGCAGGGAAAAGGAGGTTGGTAGTCGGCTTTGAAGACTCTGAATCCCTCGGAAGACATTATAGAAACCTCACCGAGGTAGAACTGCTGGCACTGGCATTGGAAGCCTCCGGGCACATTAGCGCATGTGGCGTTGTTCATGCAGGGGAAGCGGGCGCACTCGTCCACGGAGACGTCACAGCGCGCTCCTTGGAACCCAGGAGCGCAGTCACAGAGGAACCCGTTCCAGATGTTCGAGCAGGAGCCATGAGCACAAGGACTGAGCTGGGCGCATGTGTCCACGGGCTTCTCGCAGAAGTCTCCCTCGAAGCCGGTGGCGCATTCGCACGAGTAACTCGTGCCGTTGGACGCACAGAGTGCGCCGTGCTGGCACGCGTGGCCTACACAGTTGTCCACGGGAACGTCGCACAGGAGGCCTTCAAAGCCGTCGCGGCATTGGCACGAGAAGGAGGTCTATAAGATAAGGTTACTGTAGCCGTTGGGTGGGAATGGTGTGCATTAGTGAAACCCTTGAGGGAGGCTACTCACCTCCGAGAGGTTGAAGCACTCGCTCTTGTGCGCACAAGGGTCCGCCGAGCAGTTTACGTCGCTCCGTTGCTGGCATCGGCTCCCCACGAAGGGCGCCTCGCACTGGCACACAGCCCTCCCGCCCACCATGGCACACTTCCCTCCGTTCTCGCAAGGATCCGGCTTGCACAGGTCCACAGGCTGGTCGCACTTCTCTCCCGTGAATCCGGTCTCGCAGCGACAAGTGTGTGTCCCGACACCGTCGACGCAGACGCCATGAGCGCCACAGGATTCTGAGCCGAGCTGGGCGCACTCGTCCACGTTCCGCTCGCACAGTTCTCCTTCAAAGCCTGGGAGACAGTCACAGCGTCTCAGGTTGAACAGGTCCCGACACGAAGCGCCGTTCTTGCAAGGATCCACGCGTCCACACTGCTCCGTGGACTGGCAGCCCGTGTCGACGACGTTCTCCCGGGATTCGGGGGCGAAGTGGAGCTGTCCGTCGAGGTGGCCTCCGAACTTGGAGCGCGAGAGGAAGGAGAACTCTGGGAGGCGAGAGAAGCTAAGGTCTCGGAGGCATCCCTCAAAGCTGCTGGCGTTCTCACTCCGCCCCACGGATACGGTAGCCCTAAGGTCCATGACGAAATGCTTCAAGGAGAAGCCGTTGCTGGTGGTCGCGCGGAATTCTTCGGCGTCAATAGAGACCAGGAGCCGCTGCGTATCAAAGTCCTCGGACAGGGTTACGGTATGCCAGTCGCCATCGACGATCAGGTGCTCCAGCTCGTCTTCTACCGTATCCGACTGGTTACTGTAGGTAATCACGAAGCGCCGTTCGGCAAAGGATAGGGAGAGGGACTCGCTCGAAGATTGCTGTAAAGGGGAACGTCTTAGGGGCTCCTACCGCGATCTATCTCACGAGTCTCAAGAGCTGTCCGTCGGTGGATCTGGTCCTGACCGAGAAGCTCACGTTGTAGTTCCGGGCCATGGTGGAGGAAGGCGGGATCGAAACGCGGTACTTGATGAAACTGGTCTTGTAGAAGGTGGCGGTGGATTTGCCTAAAGCAGGGTTTATTATACTGAGAATGTCGTGCCAGGAGCCTACAGATGAAGCCTCCGTGGGTGTTCACGCAGGTGGCGTGCTCCGGGCACTGGCTGTCCACGCAGAAGTCCTTCACCTCGCAGTTTCGACCCATCCAGCCACGGTTGCACTGGCACTCGTAGTCGTTGAAGGTGTTCTGACAAGTGCCGTGGACGCACGGGATGACGTCGGTGCACACGTCGTCCGATACCGTACCCTGAAGAGGGAGGATTTGGTTATTTAGACTCCTACTTGTTACTCGACACTTTCTAGAGATTCTACCCTTTCGCCCTGGGTCAGATGGACCTACCTTCAAGAGCTTCTTCCTGGAGACGACCTGGCCGAACGGCTCCACTTGGAACGAGGGCATATTCTCCTGTAGAAGCAGGTTCTTGTCGTTGACGCGAACGTCCTGCAGGGAGCCCTTGAAGAAGCGGCCGCTTTCGTCGCTCCCCACGAGCACCTGGTCCGCCAGAAGGGGGTGGTTGAAGGGTCGGTCGATGGTGAACTGCGAGTCCTCGCGCTCGTCCACGAGCACCTTCAGCTGGTTGTTGTATCTCCGGAGCTCCACAAGATGCGGCTTGTTGTCGTTCACGATGGCGACGCCGTCCGCCTCCATGATCCGCTTCCCTCCGAGTCTCGACTTGGCCACCACGCGACCTTCAAGGAGCTCCAGGTCTACCCTATCTAACTACAAGAAGCCACCTACCGTCCTCGAGTTCGACGCTGATGAACGTGGCGACGTCGTCCCCCTTCTCGCCCAAGTAGATGACGGACCCGTTCTTGGCGTTGGTCCTCATCAAGAAGCTGACGTCGGTGCGCTGCTTGAGGCTCTGGCTCTCCTCGGCGGAGAGGCGCAGCGCCAGCTGGGACGACTCGTTCCCGTGGCCGAAGGTGAACTCCTCCAGGGTGTTGACGCAGTAGGGCGGTAGGAAAGGTCTCCGGCACTCGCAGCGGAAGTCCGTCCACAAGTCGACGCAACGGGCGCCGTTCTGGCACGTGCCCGGCTCGCACTGGACCCTCCGGTCGCAGCCAGGGCGCACGTCCACGGAGCGCGCCGAGTCCGTTGGGTCGACGGGCTCCCCATCCACGTGGATGTCCCTCAAGCAGCCCACCATGAAGCCGGAGTTGGTCATCCCGAAGCGTGTGGAGAACACCTCCCAAGGCTGCACGCCGAAGGAGCGTTCAGCCAGCTGGGAGCCCAGCTCCTCGAAGACTCGCAGGGACGTCGATTCGGTGGTCTTGTTCAGCAGCAGGCGGTACCAGTGGCCGTCGTTGAGGGACAAGTCAAGGAGGTCGGAGAAGGACTGTGAGGAGATGTTCATCTCGAGGCGACCGGCGGACAATCCGAGGAAGAACTGCTTCTGGCCGAGGATCGTCTCTCCGGCGACGAAGAGCACGTCCGGTGCTGTCGTCCGGAAGGAGAACTCGACGGAGTAGGTCGCCGCGTGCGAGGGGGAGCTGAAGAGGGTACGGTAAAATCAAACGGGGCATTATAGTCGTTGCAAATCCTATGTTCCGCGTTTGGGTGACGATTTCCTCAAAAAACTCAAAACGCGGCCGGGGTTCACTGCTTCTGACTCCCGCCGCGCCCAACATGAGGGAACTGAGTTTGCAATGACTATACAAGGCTCTTATTCTTAGGGCGTGTCATAGGGGATACAAGGGGTTCAACTTGTTTAACCTAATCTGTTCCCCTTTCTCTGCTCAGATATCTACGTCCACCTACCCGATGTGGATGTTCTTGGACTGGTGGAGGTAGAGTGAGTTCTGCGAGAAGGTTACGGTAGTGGGTTGGTCGCACTTCTCCCCAAGGAACCCAGAAGGACAGGCGCATTTGGCGACTATATCGCGAGACGTCCTCTCCACGTGGCACTCTTGGAAACGGGTGCAGTTGAGGCTGGAACATGCCTAGAAGAACGGGTCAGAAGGATGTCGTAGGGTCGAGCCTACGTCGAGGGGTTTCTCGCAGAACTTTCCGTCCTTGGTGGTGGGGCAGATGCACGTCTTCCGAGAGTCAAACTCGAGGCACCGTTGGGCGCCGACGCATTCTTCGCAGCTCGACACGTTCTAAAGCACTTCAGTCCTATTTTGCCACAAATTTGAGCGATAAACTGCTAGAAGATGGCATTCAGAAAGATAGATAAGACAAGAGATAGCAGATTACGGTAGAAGTGGAAACTTCAGGGCCTAAAGGAGGGGGAGACAGATTAGGGTGGAATGTTTCCGAGCGAGCTTTTCTATAAGAAGACCCCCAACGTGTCCATCTACTTACATATCCGTCCTGGAGTGGAAGGACCACGGCGGGGGTGTTAGTGCTCGTCAAGGTTACTGTACGTGCGGTCGTTGTTACTACGGTAGTCGGTGGTACAGTAGTGGTGGATGTAGTCGTCGTGGAAGAGGTCACTTCTGGCGCCGAAGTGGTCGTCGTGGGAGTCGTTGTAGTAGAAGTGGGCGGAGAGGGAGACGCTACCGTAATGCAGACGGCGCCGTCCTTGGACGAGTTCTCTACGCACTCCTGGTGCTCCTGGCAGTCGCAGCGGATATCGCAGAAGGAGCCGACGAAGCCTTCGCTGCACCGGCACGAGTAGGAGTCATCTGAAGGCCAAGATTCCGTGTGGGACCTGAAGGGGGCGACTCACCTCCTGGGACGCAGGTGGCTCCGTTCTCGCAGAGGTTGTTGAAGCACGGGTCGATGGGCGATTCGCAGCGGGATCCGGTGAATCCGGGCTGGCATGTGCATCTGATGGAGCCGATGCGGGCGGAGCAGGTTCCTAGAACATGGTCGCTTTGAGAGGAAGCGTCCTAAACACTTACCATTGTTGAAGCAGTAGCCCTGAGGACAGAGATCGGGCTTCACGGTGCCGAGCGACGAGAAGCGCGGCTTCTCGCACCACTTCCCTGAGAAGGCTCGCGGACACTCGCACGCCTCGCCCACAAGGTTCCGCCTGCAAACTCCTCCGTTCTCGCACTTCTTCCTGAACCAATGCCTAGAGTGAGACCCTCCACAGGCTACCGTACCCCTCGACAAGACACTCGGCCAACGGGATCTCGCAGAACTGGCCCGAGAAGTTGGACGGGCAGATGCAGGAGGAGCTCTCGGCGTTCCCTATGCATTGGCCTCCGTTCCGGCAGTTGTTCACGCGGTCGCACACGTCTATCCTCTTCTCGCACTCCGGCCCCTCAAAGCCTTCGGGACAGCGACACTCCGGGCGCCCCTTGACCAGGGAGCACACGTGCTTTGGGCTCTCGCAACGACATTTCGCGACTGGAGTGTCACAGTCCCGGCCCGACCACTCTGCGCTGCAGAGGCACCGGTAGCCCGCCAGCTGGTCCACGCACTGCCCGCCGTTCTGACAGGGTTTCCGCGCACAGTAGCCCCCAGGCTTCTGGCACAGGTCTCCCCAGAACTCAGGTGGACACTGGCACTGGAAGCCGGGGCTCTTGTTCACGCACGTGGCGCCGTTCTTGCACGGCACGTACACGCACTCGTCCAGGTCCTCCTCGCAGAACTTCCCCGTGAAGCCCAGGGCGCATTCGCACTGGTAGGAGAACTGAAGGTGGTGGGATTAGGAGCTGGGGTTACGGTAGCCTGGGACTCACGTCTTTGCCGCCACTGACGCATGTGGAGTTGTTAGCGCATTCGTTGGTGTTGCAAGGGTCTTCGATGCATTTTGGGAATTCATCGTCGTCCAAGCAGCTGAAGGGGTGATTAGTCTTCTTCATATGGACCAGTGGAATCAACGAATGCATTGGAGAAGTAGGGGAGGGGATTTGAGATAGGAAAAGCTGGCAGATTTTCATCATGATGTGGAAGTAATATGCATCTTCCTTGGTTTGGTCAGGACCGTTTGTTATAAATAACCAACAGGATTTTTAAGGACCGGTGCACGTATCACCATTTTTAAGAAAAGTACGGCCAAAATGAGGAATTTTCTCCTGACATATTCGCTTGTTGCGTAATCTTTTTGTTTCTATTTTTTCCGAGGTTTATTCCTTTGAGCTATGCTCTCTAATTAAGCATATTCATTTTTTAATGAACAAGCTCCAGAGACGTCGTGTGTGGCCCTCCTACAACGGTAATAACCGGCAACATGAACTGCAACAAAAACCCTTAATTGATGGCACTAAATGGCCAATAACTTGTTGAGTTCAAGGCCACGAAGGGATGTCAACTGGGGGACTCTTTCCCAGATTAGCACGGCTGTCCAAAAAGACTCCCACTCATTCCATTCAAATCTCCCTCCGCGATAAGAAGATAAGACTCACATCTGTCCCTGAGGACATCCACTCGCGCGGCAGGACTCGTCCGCGCGCTCGCAACGTTCTCCGGCGAACCCCTTCGTGCACTCGCACTTCTCCTCAACGCACTTCCCGTTAGGACCACAGTCCAGAGAGCAGGGCCGGACTTCGGTCTCGCACAGAGTGCCTGAGAAGCCGGGCGGACAGAGGCACTGGAAGATGCGCTCGTTCTCGTCGATGACGCAGCTTCCGCCGTTGAAGCAGACGTTGCTGTTGCACGGACGACCCAGCGCTCCTGGAATCGAGTTTTTGTCCTATACCGTACCCTTGAGGGGAAGACTCACCTTCGAGGAGCACGAGCAGAAGCAGAGTTAGGCGCACCCGGAGCATCGCTGTGTGTGGTCGTCGCCCATGCGGGTGCAGAGCGGTAGTCTCTGCAAAAACAAAGCGTTAAGTGGAAGCGACCTTGGGGAAGCCGACTGTCGCCACGGGATTAGGCCTCTCGTACCGCCATTAGAGGATCGTGCCGAAACCGATCGTGTCATTAGGGGGGATCAAGGGTCGCGGGCGGCCGGAAGTGAAAAAATGGGTCCGCGAGGGATGAGGGCGGTGTTGCGGAACGACGAGGCTTTGGAGGACGGCACGATGGCTAGCCGAGCGGTGAGTCAACTTAGGGCGCGGCGTTGTGGAATTTTTGTTGGAAGAGCACGGTTTGGGCAGTAAGGTTTTGAAGTAAGCTCTGACCCTTTTAGGAAGGATTTTTGTGTTTAATGGAAGGCAGTGCTTGGCATTTTACCTTACATGAAGTAAATAAAGACTCATAAAGAATTATCTGACAGCTTGTGAGTCACCTGAGAGTCAGTCATGTCCAAATTAAAATGTCTCCTCTCTTAATGCCAAAAGTAGGTGAACGTTGGGTATCTTTCTTTCTTACGAAAGCACTTCTTTTAAAATCTCAAGATTGACCAGTCAAGTTGAGATCACATTATGGTCATTTTGATGAACATGGAACATGGGAAGGCCGAGGATGACGGCCAAGATAGCGGTCAAGAAGAAGCACATCACGGTTTAGAGGTGAGGCTATTTTTTTGGATTCTTATAGTGGCAGTATTTGGTGTTTTGGTATCGTCAAGCTCACAGGATAGCGATACAAGCGAAGGATTGTCCAAGCCCAATAAAAAAGAATTAAACATAATTTAACGAGCAATTTGGTCACTGACTGATCAATATGGAACGTGGGACATGGAACATGGGTCAACAAGGAACGTAGGATAGCTATGGAAAGATAACTGTCAAGAAGAATCACACCACGGCGAGGTATACATACATTCCATTTTTCGGCATCACATCAAACAGCGACTGCTCACACAAACACTCAATTATATTTCTTAGAAGCCATGTACCGACACACTGGAGATTCTGAGAAAAAACACAGAGCTATCCACTTTAAATTACACCCAGAATCACGAGCGACAATATCGCTAATAAATGCGTCGCTCTAATCAAAGAAAAGAAGAAACAAACCGGTTTCATTAGCGACCTCAGAATTGAAAACGTCAACGTCGGTACTCGCCGTTTTTCTCTGTGATATCTAGCATTTCTAGGGGGTCAACTACTTCATAGCTCTGGCTAGGAAGGCTCCACTCTCTTTAAGCCTTGCCAAAGTGCAAAATGGTTAATTACCTTCGAAATCCTACTCCTCTCCCTTTACAGAAGAACTCTGCTTGCCCCTAATGAGGATAAGTGCAAAATAAAGTACGCGGGAGTCGGGTTAAACTCCTCGTAAGTGGAAAACTTGCTAAAGAAGGGTGCCTCTTCCTATTACACCAAAAATCCCCCGAATAGAGCCACACAGGTCAGAGCAGGATGCCTTAGGTAACACTGGTACGGACCACAACGCGATAGATTACAAATTCGCGTGGAAAAAGCGTCGGATACGGCTCGGCGACGGTTTAGGATTACCGGTAGCGCGGCTAGAGGCGAAAGTCAAACAGTAGGTGGCCGGCGAGGAGGAGGCCAACGCCCGACTCTCGAGGAAGCCGCTGACCGACGAGGAGAAGCGATGTTCGCGAAAAGTAAAACACGACGGACACTTCACCTCTAAATTAGTCGAGTAAACAAACAACGCCACCGCGTCATTGTCGCGCTTTAGCCCAGCACGCGGACGAGCGGAGACGAGGAGGACATCTTAGCTGCCCAGAGATCCGATGAGGGGGTCGTCGCCGTTTTGGGGATCGCGTTTCTCTTGCAAAATAGGAGGTAAAGTTGTAGTACTTTGGAGGATTCTGAGGTCAAGTGCTCACTCTGGAAAGCGGTTGAATTCCAAAGCTACAAGGCTGGGCACTTCTTAAGAGCCAAGGACACTGAATCAAACTGAGTCATCCTGAATTCCAATGGTGCTTTTCTCAATAGGTCTCATTACAATTTCAACGGGACTTTCATGACTAGGGTTGGCCCGAACCCGAATCGAACCGACTGTCGATGGACTTTTTGGGTTTCAGTCAACCCTATTCATGACCAAGACGACCCAAAGGATCGAGTGGGAACGGACCCTGATTGAGCGGACCCGGACTTTTGCAGCAAAAGCTGTCCAAGGGTTTGCCTATGATCAAGATGCCCAGTTCCTTCTTTCGGAATCAAGGAATTAGTAGCCGATCTTAAACCTACGATCAGTGAGAAAAAAAGTCACGAGTTTCAAGATTTGTGACTGTGAAGAGCGACCCAAGGACGACCTGCGCAAAAACGCGTTTCAGCAAATCGAATCAACCTGTCTTCAATTCCAGTAGTGCTTTGATTTTGGGTTATTACGATCTCCATTGAACTTTCACAGCAAAGTCCAAGGGTTTGCCTATAACTTCAAAATTATGACTAAATAGTCACATGTAGCCCCAATCATTCGCGTGTGGCAGCCTTTCGGCGCTCAAGGGGAAACTCCCACGGAATGTCGACGAATAGGAGAAGTGGTACTCAAGAAGGTGCATCTCTCATTGTTTGTCCGTTTTTCGTCAATGTCACTTCGCGGTCAGTCAACTGCTCCATAAACGTCGGAGTGCAAGACCTTTAATTAGCAGAACAAGGGGGTGGTGACGCGAAATAATAGGCGGTAGGTCAGTTTCCAGGCGGGAAGTTAGCCTGGAATGTCGACAGTTACCGTATCTTTTATCACTTCCACACCATTTCAATTCAGAACCACCTTAGAACACTTCTTCAGAAATCGATTGCTCCACGAGTGTATCCGTCTTTTGTAGGGGTTTGTAAAGTTTTTCTAGGAAAAAGAAGGGCAAAAAAGTTTCCGGGGGAGGGCTCAAACTAAGAAGTATAACCCTCACCAGTATCATAACCACTGTGATCAACCTCCAGAGAAACAGGGAAGCCATATTACCAACTTTCTGAGCGTTTTGGAACAAAAAAAAAAAAACAGGGGGGACAAACGTGGATTCAAAGAAAAAAACATATCACGTGTTGAAAGAAAAAAAACACCGTATCTTCTACTCCTAAAGAACAAAGTCGCGATCAAAGCGCTAATAGCATGCAATAGGACAAACAGCGAGATAAGCCAGAAGTTGCAAACCCAAAAAGAAAGCTACCCCATTCCATCCATCACCACAGCCACTTACCCGTCAACCCGAGGAGGACACGCGGTGAGCTCTCCAAGGATGCTCCAGCGGATTAACACCGAAAACAAACCGTGCTCGGCTATCGCCACGGAATCATGTCGCGCGCCGATAGAATCGATGCGAGGGCATCGGACGACGGCGTTTACGAACTTATAATCGGCGGACAAAAAGGTCGATCGACGCGAATGGACCGCGGCGCAGCTCTGTTTTTGAAGGTCGCGCGGCTGGGAGCAGGGGGTCGCCCGCGAGGTGGCTAATTAAGTGGCGACGCCTCTCTGCACAGTTTATCAATCACGGCGGCGCAAAAAGTGACGCCGGAGTGTGTTTTCCGGCGAGGGAGATGGCCGAGGAGATGGACGTGTTGAGGGGAACGACCGCCGGTGTTTCGGGTCAGGGTACTTGGGAAGCGGTGGGATGAGTCAGTGGGGCTGGTGGGGAAGGGAGGGTTGTAGTTCTTTTGTTTTTTCTTCAATATAGTGTATGCCAAGGGTTAGAAACTGTGCCCAAGGATGGACCCTTTTTCTAGCCACCCAAGTAGGCACTCCCGATCTTGGCTACTAATCCGAATCAGTTTTTCTCAGATGATTCACCTCGGAGATCCGCGAATGGACTCCGAGCTGCTCTAATGGACCATTAGTTGCAGTGGGGACGTTTCGTCGTAAACTTTTATCTGATTCTGGCGTCTCGAAGGGACCTGTTCGCGCAGGGACCACGATGATGAAGCGCAGTCGGAAAGGGGCAATTTGGAGTGCGTTCGGGAGTGCGCTAAACGCCTTTTAGGGCATGAGAAGAACGGAGCTGGAGTCATTTATGGGAGTTTGAGAAATGGACTGACCGGATTTCTGTTCTTTATTGCCCTTCTGGAGCGGACGAGGCTGAAGGATGGAGGATTAAGATGCTTATAACAATGGCAGTAATTCTTTAGAGCTGATTTTGACCTACGTGTAAAGCGTTACATTCAAGAGTGACCCAACTCGAAGCCCGACTGGTGTTTCCTGTCAGGACATTCCATTCAAGACCAATAGTCCTGACTAGGGTTGGCACTCAACTCGACTTCGACTCGAACTAGATCGAGTTCGAGCTTCAAGCTTCGAGTCGAGTTCCAGTTCGAGGACTTGGAGTCGAATGCCTGACTGTCCTGACTCGGCTCACCTCCGTGACTCTACTGGAGCTGACCCGACCGTTGACCACCTTTGTAAGCATCAGGCTTTGTGCCGGAAGCTCTTAACGGCTGTTTATAGTCTTGACATTGATAAACTAACCGGGATCATTACGAACATCTTACTTAAACCTTTAAAGCAGCGGTCTATGTGCAAGAAACAGCCCCTAGAAGAGGCATTGTGTGGGACCATTTTTTCGATGAAATTGCAGAGAACGATCTCAAGGTGACCATTCGGGCGCATCGGTCACGCTTCCCCTCTACGAAGACCCACCGAATCGGCCAACAATAGCGGACCGACCCATTGTTCCCGAAAACCAAACATGAAACGTCGCATGTTCGGTGTCTCCCCGTGTCGCCGAGTCGTTCCGTCCATAATTGCAACGCACTCCGCCAATCCCCGTGCGATCCCGTTTCCGACCTACTTCCGCGGGACGGTAAAATATGCAGAATTGGTCGTCCAACGGGACAATTACGATGGATCACCGATTGATGGATCTCTCGTGCTTGTTATAAACAGATTGCGGGCTTAGCGGGGGATGGGCTTAATCAAAAGTTTAAATTGGGCTTTAACCGTGGATTTGCTTTTTCTGGGACGGGAAGAGGCAATCAGAACTTCTCCAAAAATACGTATTCTTCGACGCTAAAGTATGGGCTTGACGAATTATGCAAATGCGTCTTTCAAAACGGCACACTTACGGCTCAACGCCATTTGATGAAATTATCCGAGCTCATCCCAACCAGATTGCTAGAAATATCCCAAAGGTTTTTGGAAAAAGTCAACTTCGAACACCAGAAAAAAGGAACAGCCCGAAATATGTTACTTGATGCCGATCGAGTTACGAGTCAAGTCACGACTCGAGTTACGACTTGAGTAAAGTCAACGCGATACTCGGTAGCATTTCGGTAACATAAAACGAGTCAATTCGATACTCAACTTGATAGGTTTCTCGGAAAACCACTCGCGACTTGAGTCGGAAATCGAGTATTCTACTCAAGCAACGTGTTGGAGACATTGAAATAACGCTTTAAAGATATAATTAAGCCACAAAGTTGGGATTACTCGGGTATTTTACTCGATAAGTTTTTTCAGAAAACGAGTCAGCACGAAATGCGACTCGATAGGTTTTTTTCATCAAGTCGGCATCACTGCTTCAGTCCCACTACAGTGTACTGTTTGCAAGTACACTCACCACTATAAAGGAGGGGGGGTTAAAAAAGAAGAACACAAGAATAGGAAATAATGATTTTTTTCGCAAAAAGATCTAGGGCCCTATTTGTGACCTACTGCGACAATAAAATATGGGGGCCTTTATATTAAGCAACATCGATCCTCCAGTCATGGTCACGCAGTTACTCTCCCTTCCAGAAGTCCGGTTTATCTGGTTGTCCGGTTTCCGTTCTGTGGGCTTACTCAAGTGGCTTGATTTGTATGCCTTACTAGGCACAGCCTTACTGACCTACACTGACCATAAAAGAACGGGGTAAAATAAACAAGATCGATCAGTCAATCACGGTGCAACACGGACGAAAACACCTTTCCCACGACGCGGATAATGAGGGGGGGGGGGGGCGCTCTCCGAAAACGGCGTCCGGGCGAGGGAGCGGAAGCGTCGTCGCGAAATTAATCAAAGTGATCGCGGCGTCGGCGGCAATTACAGGATCACACAGCCAGCGCTAATTACAGATCAAACAGGTGCTGCGGCGGTGGGCATGGAGCCGGTGTTTACCTGACCCGCTGACCTCTCGGCGCGGAGCCAAGAACGCGTCGACGTCTTTATGCAAATGACCGCTGACAGGTACAGCGGTTTTTCCCATCCCCACCGTATGTCCGTTTGCATAATTCGTCGCGCGATCGATGCGCCCTTCACGGCGCCGATTTCATCAAAAACACAATTAGACGCCGCGAGGTGCTTGAGCGCTCCGGAAGACGAGCCCTTCTGGATCCGGAGCGCACGAGAGGCTCTAATTACTGTTTGTGCAGCCCGACGCGGCATCCGGAGTTTGGAGGGCGAAATTGGTTTCGCACGGAAATCATGGCCCCTACTTGGAGGGGAAATCGGCCAATTTGGGAGAGACAATGGAGGCGCTCTTGAGGGGAGGACACTTAAACGAATTTGCATAATTCCTGGGCGGCATGCCTAGTGCGCACGGATGGAACTTTTTGTTTATCCGGAGCGGATCCAGGGCAGATGAATTAAGGAAAGGAGGTTGAGAAGAATGGAAAGATCACATTCTGATAGAAATTTACTATCTGCTCTTATTTTTGGCCTAAAAGAAAGAACGGAGGTAGAAAAAAAACCGGGAAAAAAGTGGAAAAAAAAAGTCTCCGACCGGGATCGAACTCGGAGGCGAAAGCTGGTAATCCGTATCACTACCACTCGGTCATACGAACAGGTTCACATCCGTATTTCGATCACTAGTTGACTCGATACTACTCAAACTGTATGATATTCTACTTGGAACCCACAGAAAATGCTCCATCTTGGACATCAAAAGGTAGGGGGGGGGGGTCACTCAAAGTATTGTCTGTAAGTCAACAACCCACGAAGAAAGATCGACGAGGAAAAACGCTACTTCCGGAGGAAGACAGGCAGATTCCATCGCTTCGCCAGAAAGTACAAGAAGCTGGACCTCAACGGAGGATACCGCGAGCTGCTTTTTGGGTATGTGACTACGTTTTAGCTCTTTTTTAGCATTCAGGTACAGTAACACGACTACTCGGCTATGCAAACAAGTTCACATCCGTATTTCAATCACTACTTGACTCGATACTACTCAAACTGTATGATATTCCACTTAGAACGCGCAGAAAATGCTTGGCCATGAAAGGGTGGGGGGGGGCGGTCAAGTATTTATTGTCTGCAACTCAACAAGAACCGCTAATTCAGGTCCAATAACACGACCACAGACATGAAAGAGCGCTAATTCAAGAAGGAAGCAGTTAAAAAATTGTTTTCAAGCATAATAGTTCACCATATTTGTTCCTCCTGAAGCTCCTATATCGACCAGGATGTTCCTGGCGGCAAAAACACTTCAAAGGTGTTGACAATCCAGAAGCACCATTTGCACTTTCAGGCTAAAGAATACACTCTCCACAAAACACTTGAGCTCTCTGGGCGAATCTCAGCTCACGCGCCTCCCAACAGAGCCTCTCCCCTGGCACGGAGGATCGCTCGGATTCAGCGACCCTCCACCGCCAGCCTCCCTCCGCGCGTCTTGGCCTCGTGTGCTCTTCTAAATTACTTAATCGCATTACATTTGAATATGTGGGTCAGCGTCTCCCGCACCGTCGCCGCAGGACAACCGCCCAGGGCAAACAAGAAACCGCCGTTGGCGACCTCCCGCGGCCGGGACCTCTTCTTCGAGACTCTGACCTTCCAGTGGAAACGTCGTAAACCGGTGATGAGGAGGACGCGATGAAGTGGCGCCGACAAATTGTTTACCTCTCTTCACGGTCGCGCAACACGGCAATTACGCCGGATTCGCGCGATCCGACCGGTTACGGCGACAAACTACCGCTCGCTCGATTCGAAGCCTGGGAAAGGGCGACAGGAAGAGCCGGAAGGGGAAGCCGTTGGGGGAGGAGGCTGGCGCTGGGTGGGAGCGTGGAATTTTGGGTGATCCTGGGGATCTATTAAAGGGGTGAATCATACTTCTGTGATTCGTCGAAGAGGATCACAAGAGTAACTTCCATTTGCCATGGATTTATCTATTCTTAGCACAGATATTTTAAGGGTAACTCCACTAGATGGACCGAAATTGGATGGAAGTATTCATGTGGAGGGGCTTCAAGGAGCAGAAGTGTCAAACAACTCAAGCAGCTCCGTCTTTCCCTACTAAAAAGAAGAAAAAGGAAAAAACAGTGTTAAGTGCCTGGAGAAAAAAAGATTTGCCGCCAGTAGGGGTCGAACCTGCGACCTTGGGCTTATTAGACCCACGCTCTAACCGACTGAGCTATGGCGGCACGTTCGGCACTCATGACAGGTCAATTTCTACAGTCACTATGGAATGAGATGAAGAAAGGAATAGCAAATTCTTCACCGTTTTTCTCAAAAATCGTCCTCTGAAGTGTCGTTGGATATCACAAATGGCATTAGAAAGGCATACACCAATCGGTGTAGATGGACCTTTCCTAAAAGAATCGCGTTGAGACCACAAACCCTCAATACGATTCATTTTCAGTCAGAAGTCAGCCGAAGATCTCACCCAACAATTACGGGAGTCGGTGGTCAGCTTGCGACGGTCGCGGTGGGAGTGGAAGAACGCGGCGGAGCGAACGCTATCGGATTACGGCCGAGGAGGTCGCTTGTCGGACAAGTTGAAAACAACGCCGCCGATTGGGTTTCTGGACAATTGTGCGCGCGCGGTTCTGATTGAACCGTGTTGGAAAGACGATCTTCGAAGGCGATTCGGATTAATCCGGTCGGGCGACGTCGTCTTACAACGACAGGCGACCGTTGATCGGGGTTACGGTAGCTGCAATCGCTGAGATGGAGTAAGCAGTGGATTTGAAGAAAGTAACAGGATTGGACGCTCTCGAATACATTGGATCTTTGTTCGCGTTCCAAGTTAGTACGACCATGTACAAAAAAAAACTACAAACAAAAGGCTTTAGAACCAGTTCGATGTGCTTCTGTTAACAGTGACGAGGTGCTGCGTGGAATAACATATTATTTGAGTACGTCTCTGAGTCACGTCTTATTTAAGTCCAACAAGAAGAGGACTTCAAAACTGATGATCCCAACTACCAAAGAACGTCACCAGATGCCTTTAGCCCCGTTGGCTCAATAAGACTCAATTCGACAAAAGAATCCAGCAGAATGGTGGACAAGGATACAAAAAAAGGCATTTATTGTAATAGTAATAGTTGCAAGACTATCGTTTCCGTTCTCGTCAGGGAGGTTGTCGTTTGTAAGAAGATGGTCTTTGTTGTTTCGGTTCCTGGTCCGGAAGCTGGTTGAAGAACAAGGCATTATAGAAGGCCAAGAAGCTGGCGATAATGGTGACAATAAGGTCAACCATGTTGACAAACGCAGAGAAAGGTGTGCAACCTGCTATGACCTTTATATGGTTGGAAAACTGATGTTAGAGTGAAGAAGCACCGCTTTCCTTCCCGAGAGTCATCCACAGGTTCTATCATGCCAGCTGGAAATATAAGTGTACCCTTTTGAACATCTCGAGAGTCTTTCCTAAAGTGGGCATCAAGCCCCGTTTATTCGCACTCTAATCATTTCTCCCACTGGGCATTGAACTGGGCAAAGTAGGCCTCTGTGGTGGCCTTGTGGTTCTCATTTCCCTGCACGGTGGTCGAGTCGGTGATGCGCGCCCTTCTATGCACCCGAATCCAATCGAAGTCCTTCCAGAAGGCCTTGTTGAGGGGCGCGTAGGTGGAGAAGAAGGCCACCAAGTAGGACAGTGTGTACAGAGCGATCAGCACGTTCACGAACTGAAATGGCGCTGGGGTGAACGGAGGGCAGCGTTACCGTACCTGTTCTAGGAACCAGATGTTCTCTAGGCCTTCTTCAGTAGAGTTGCTTCGGTTCCGCTCGAAGATCTGAAGGAGGATGATGGTGCAGTTGACGGTGAGGATGCAGCCGTAGTGCGCCACGGAGGGAAGGATGGACTTGAGCGCGGCCACGTTCTCTGAGTACTGGTAGCGCACGCTGAGCTGCTGGAGACCGTGCTGGTGCATCTTGTGCACGTTGAACTTGTAGAGGAAGACGAGGACCTGCAAAATCAGGAGGATCGTTGTGAGACCATCGATCATGGATGCGTGTATCAATAAAGATCGAGGTTTCAGAAACCTGGGGAGTTTCCCATTTGAATAAAGGATGGCAAGTGCTTACCGGTATGCTCGCCAAGTAGGCGACGAAGCAGGCCATGGCTAAGGACATGAAGACATCTGGCTGCGTAAACATCAAGTCACAGCAAAGCCGTCCGAAAGTGTTGTGCCACGGCTTGGTGACGTTCCAGTCGATGAGTAGGAACGTCGCCGCGTACAAGAAGGCCAACACGTACTGAAGATCCTGATCGTAAGTGGACTCGGGGAGGACCACCCACCGAGACGAGAGTGATGATGAATCCCATGCGAGGCGACGCTGTTCGCTCGTACTTCTTGGGTCGCCACGTGGCCAGAAGGCGTTCGAGAGTGAAGGTGGGGATAAGGAAGGCGAGCACACAGACGCCCCAGTCGTAGAAGAAGCGGAGGATGATGCAGCGTCGGAAGGAGAGGCTGAGAAGAGTGGATTAGGCACGGTAGAGAGGTAGTCCCACAGCGATGTTGCAAATGTGCTTTTTTAAATATTAAGTGGACATAAAAAAAGAAAAGAAAAATGAACTTTGACCGATGCGAAGAGCGCTGATTGGTCTCACAGCGATTTCGGAAAAGATCGTGACTGATTTTCATGAAGTGTTTTAGGAGTCTCTTAGCCATTAGGCATTCTTGGAATCGGGATAGTGCAGCCTTTGAGTATGAGCAATACGATTATTTAAGACAAGAAGGACTGTGTGGTTTCAAAGCGATTCCGCTGAAAATCATGCAAAAAGCTAAGAAAGTGGGGATGTAAATGGATGTCCTACCCGACCATGCCCTAATTATTCCACGTAGAACCACCGTTGGTCCTAGTCCACTGATAGACAAAACCAGCTTTATGATTCAGATTGATTGACAAGACTCTGGTTGTGCTGCTGATATACAACGCAAGAAACATTGCAACAACGGTTCCATGGTGTAGCGGTTAGCACTCAGGACTCTGAATCCTGCGACCCGAGTTCAAATCTCGGTGGAACCTGACTTTTCCAAATTTTGAGATTTTCTCTTTTGGGCGATTCTCAACGTTTTTTAACCATTTTAGCGCCTTTACAAATAAAAAGACCAAATAGAGAAAGTAGGAGGGCAGTCATAAGCTTCTTGTTTAAGTACACCTTAATAAACCTCTGATTCAGGGACTCACCCAACAAGATTGCCTTTCCCCATCACGTAGATCAGGATGTACTCTATGAGGAAGTGGAACCTGTGGACGGTCAACAGGAAGAAGAGGATGGGAAGGTTGCACTGAAAGCACCGAGATCGTGTCGGGAGCCCACTCTGACCTACCAGGATGACTCTGAGGTTTGCGTGGAGCAGACTGATCTTGCGGAGCCTGCAGAAGAAGTAGGGTCCTATGACGGAGGTGAGCAAGTAGGTGAGTAGTTCTAGGACGACCATGACTGTGTAGAGTCTGTTGCCAAGGACCGAAGTCTCGAAGTAGGAGGACGACTGGTTCGCCCCAGCGGTCATCTCTGCAAACGCGCGTCTTCTTGAGAGGGAAACAGGGT
Organism: Steinernema khuongi; assembly: GCA_016648015.1. NCBI lineage: Eukaryota > Metazoa > Nematoda > Chromadorea > Rhabditida > Steinernematidae > Steinernema > Steinernema khuongi. The sequence continues at coordinate 1,036 of JADLIF010002074.1, read as the reverse complement.
AGGAAGCTCGACGTTAATAAGAAGGACAGGCTCCTCGGTGGTATTAATAGAAGGGCTGAATAACTAGAACAGAAGTAGCTGTTTACGAGAAGTTTATTTCTGTCCAGCGCTGACTACAAGTGGGCAAACGCCGGAGACCTTTGTTGTGGACACAGAGGCTGGTTTATGGCGTCCTTAGAGCTGAGGAACCTTTTGCTAAGGTGAGGTCTGTTTCCAGTGGATAAAGACTTGCTTTTAGTTGGATTAGATCACGGTTCCAAACAAGCCCAGAGCAGAACCTTTATCTGGCGAGTCAGAGTTCTCCGTCAGAAGTGGCGAAGATGTCAGTTAGGCTTCCAACCTTCTGAGCTTGGAGGTCAGAACAGATTTCTGAGAGGAAATGAGAGGAAATTCGATATGAGGAAAAAGCCGAAACTCAGCAGTCTACCTTCCTCAGGAGTTAACGGAAGGGGGGTGGGGGAGGTTGGCTAAGGCTTTTAGCCATCAAATCTGGATTATGGACGACACTTAAAGAGGCTCAGCAATCTAACTCTACAGGATAGCTCTGGTAATCGTGCATAAAGTCATCTATACCACGATAATGTAGTGTAGGACCAGAGTCAAAGACTCCAGTGTCAAGAAGTGCGACATTAAAAAAGTTGTAGATGAAATAATCTATACTACGCGTGTTGACCTTCGAAAACCTACAATTTTCTCCCAAAAAATGTCACTTTGCGACGTTCCAACAGTGGCCAGAGAAACTCTTTACAGTGACAAACAACGTAAGACCCAATTTACTCGGGGTTAGAAGCATCAAATTGAGAAGAAGCTGAGATAGATGACGTAGAACGGAAACACAGGATAAGTTGCCATGCATGCGTATAGGCGGAATTTCCTTCCACTGAGGAGAGCAGGCGTGGAAACAGCCACAAATGTGAGCACAATGCGCAGAAGGCGAGGAAGTCAACGTGGCGTTGTTTTCCGCCACAGCTGTTTGTCCCGGCGACGTCACGGACTGGGCCCGGCGTCAGAAGTGCGCACTAATTGATCTGGTTAG
>JADLIF010002073.1:0-55780 GCA_016648015.1 Steinernema khuongi | reverse complement strand
ACGCTCAGCCGCTACGCCAGAGCCTACGGCTATTACGGAAAATGAACATGTCAGAGCTGTTCCTCCAATGGTTTGCAGTGATATCTTCAGTATCTGCGTAAATTGTAAACGATATGTACTTCAGCTTTTAGCGTTTATCGAAAATAAAATTTTATAATGGCGACCTTCTTCGAGGTTTTAGCACAAAGTATATTGTGTACTGTACATATTGCTGATTCATTGCTCACAAAGGAGCTCCTCATATCGAAAAAGCGGAACGAGGAACCACATGCTCATGATTGAATGTTTATAAATGAATGCAGACTAAAAGAACCACAGTTGTTGGGGTTTCAATGATCGGAACACCACACAACCCGAATTGTTTATCACATAACCCGAAATTCCGAACAATTTATCGTCAAACTCTGCACGATGGTTTGACAAACTCCTTAAGGTCGCCCACCTTCTTGCGTTATCAGCACGTTGGAACCCGTTTTGCCCAAAGATCGGGATCACCTGTCATTACTTTTCCAGCATATATAAACGACTGCAATAATCACTTTTCCACGATTCTCCTGCAATGGCTTCCCTCAGAATCTTCCTTCTACTAGTCCTGTTCTTCGTTGGTGCGTCCGTAGCGCAGTTCGCCGGTCGAGGAGGATTCGGCGGTGCTGGGCCCGGAGGGTTGGTTCTCATGAAGGATTCTACCTACTCTTCCACATATCTTTAGATTTGGCAGAAGCCGAGTAGTGGAGAAGGTCATCATCCGCGAAAGAGTGCCGGTGCGGGGTGGCCCAGTACGCGGAGGAGGATTCGGTCCCAGAGGATTTGGTCCGTATGGAAAATGATTTCTTGTACTTTCTCCGGTCTAAATCAATTCTATCGATGAGTCCGTAAATAAATGCAGCATTTCTTCGCAGGCGCATTCAGCCCCAACCGACGGTTGCTGCCTGGACTCAACAAAAGACACACTTACCCAGAAAATCTATCAAAAAGTCGAAGGCTTCTTTTATGACAGGTCCTTTCATCAGTGGTTGCCACTGTTCCGTAGAGATTTAGCAACGATTGCTCTTATCGATACGGTAGAATGTGTCAAAGAAAACGCGCACGTTGCTTTCCATCGACGTCGATGTTGCACTCACCGGTTCAGAATAAAGAGAGGGGATGGTGATGACTAGAGCTAAATGAAGAGCATCTGATGATGTGGCCAGGACAAGCCAATGAAAAAAAATCCCTATCACTGGATACTGTAGCTTAGGATGTGTAGATGGAGCAGAATGGACAAATTCGCTTGGTGGACGCGGTGGAAATTAGCGCGAGACGGTGCCTAGGTGCAGTTGAACGGCTGGAAGTCGCACAACGTAGCAGCAACGCCAGAGCAAAAGAAGAACGAGTCTTCGCTCGGAGACGGTGCAAGTAATCGTGTAGCTAGAAGCCACACCACACGATACGGATCCCGAGCAGCGAGCGCCATTCCAGACCCCGCTCCCCCGTTCGCCAATCCTGGTCAACCGCGACAGAACAGGGAGACTCAGGCCGATCATGCGACACTTCCAGGTTACACAAGAATGGTCTGAAAACTGTAACCTGGCTTTCAAGGCAGAATCTCAGACAATCCAGGCTGAGTATCATACTTATTTTGGTTTGTAGGCGCAATACATCACTTACGGGTTTGTTCGGAGGGTCCACGTTAGTCGGGAATTGGAAATGTCACCCATTCGTCTGGTTTGAAATTTCGGCACTTTAATTTCATTTTTGTCTGCTTTTAACTGTATTTTTGAAGTACTTCATCCCCAATACCTATGCAGACCTCAATTAGCAAAACATCAGGACTGGGAGCAAGCCTAAGTCGAGTGTAAGAAGTTACTTTGCTCGCAATGCCCAAGCCCAGCATCGAAGTTACTTTATGAGTAGGTGCAAAGCTGAATGTAAGTCAGAAGATGAGCTGGCGTTCGCCAAAGATAACGGAGGGCCGAAGCCGAAAGCAGGTCCAAAGCTGAGTGAAAGAAATGGGGGTGGGTTGTGGGTTGAGTTTTGTATCTTGCTGTCTGGTGGACATTTTTTGCGCCATTGCGGTTTGAGATTTGTCTTTTAAGGTCTCTCGTTCTCATTTCTTATCTTGTTTTACTCAGCTGCGGGATAGTTTGAATCGGTCTTGGCATTTGTAAGACAGCCTTCTTCCCAGGAGCGTCGCCGTGAGGACGTTGCTGATATTACTCGACCCTATTAGCGTTGTTTTTTGTCAGAATGTACGTCTAAATGAATAAGTAGCAAGAGGTTTTATGCAGCAGTATTTTTGTTGCCGCCTACGTCTTGCAACCCATTCGTCTGTTTAGCATATGTCAGGAGAAGATTTTCGTAATATCGTGGCTTGAATCATGCTCTTCAAGGAATATTTCATTAACCGTCTTTCATTAGCTTGGGTCGCTCCTAACATTTGCAGGCCAGTCTTCTTCATTATTTGCGCTGTCTTTTATTTCATGAGGCAAGTTCGATCAGTAATCTACGGATGCCGAGTTGTTATGTTTTCTTTAACTGATGAAAGCATATCGGTCTCTTATCCGTGCGTCTAAGTTCTGTTGTGGGGGGGGGGGATTTCCCTTCTTATCGTGGTCACCGTCTAGACTGGGTTGATCAGACATTCGTCGTTCTACTGAATATTCGCTATCCCTTTCCTCATTTCAGTTCCAATGGCTCGCACGAAGCAGACTGCTCCTAAGTCGGGCTCGGCCCCCATGCGTGTCATCGCCCCGCGCAAACCTATTGCCACCAAGTCCGCTCGCAAAACGGTACCGACGGTTGGCACGGTCAAGAAACCCTTCCGTTACCGCCCCGGTACGTTGCTTCTAGGCCACGGTATATGCCTAATCGCATCTTTTTCAGGAACTGTCGCATTGAGGGAAATTCGAAAGTACCAGAAGTCCACCGAGCTGCTCATCCGTAAGCTTCCGTTCCAGCGTCTGGTGAAGGAGATCGCCCAAGAATTTAAAACCGATTTGCGCTTTCAGTCGGCTGCCATTGGCGCCCTGCAGGTGAGTTCGTATTTTTCTCTCCTCGTGAAATGCCATTTTTAGGAAGCTGCGGAATCATATCTCGTTGGCCTCTTCGAGGATACCAACCTGTGCGCTATCCACGCGAAGCGAGTGACCATCATGCCGCGGGACATCCAGCTCGCCCGTCGCATCCGCGGTGAGCGCTATTGACTCAATTTTTCTTGACTGTCTTTGGATCATTGTAATAATTCTTCCTGTTGAAGCTCATGTGGTTCACTTTATATTCACTGTTCTTTTCCCAAGGAAATGGGCCGAATAAAAACAGCGAGATTGAGCTGTTTATCACTATTAGCAATGTTGTTTAGCATTTCCGGGTGGCTTTTGTCTCATGCTTGAGCAGCAACGGCCAGTCATGGAATGTGGAAAACATCAGCTTCGCGGGCCAATCATCTCTGATCACCATCCGTCCCACCCAACTTGGTTTTACCGAATCAATGACGTTTACAGGACGAAGACGCGGCCTGTTCAAACCAAATGATTTCGCGCCGTTCCGTGGAGTGCGAGCGGCTAACACCAGGCACGCAACGCTTGGCCGACTTCTCGTTATTAATCACGTTGGTGCCGTACAGGGATAATCACCTCATTACCCATCTGATATTCAGTCGACACCATGGGTGACGTCTCCTCGCCAACCCAGCAGCATCCCATGATGGTGCAACGCTCGGTATCGCAGCACAGCTACCCGCCGACGCCTGGATCCGCCGGAATGACTCCACAGCCGATGGACTTCGCGCAGCTCCAGCCGGTCCCTTCGCACGACATCTACATGGACTCGCATCAGCACCACCAGATGTACAACGAGCCCCAGGCGTCTCAGCAGCATCACCCCCCTTCTCAGCCTTCCCAGCAGCAAGGGCAGACTAGACGCTATGCCCAACAGAAGCAGAGCCTTCAGCAACAGCAACAAGTCAACCAGCAGATGCAGCTCGTGGAGCGACACATGGGCGTCACACAGAGTAGACAGTCGTCGTACTCGAAGGCTCAAAAACGTTCCCAGCAGCAGTCGACCACTGCCTACATACGCCACGAAGCTCTAAATCCGACTTCTAGTCATCAGTCGCAACACCAACAGCAGCAGCACTATGTACAGACTCAGCCCCAGCAGATGCAGTCTCAGCACCAGATGGACTACATGCATGCACCTCCACAGACACCACATCCCCAACAGCAGCAGTTCGTGCAGATGGACCACGCAGCGTCGCAGCAAAGCTACCGGCCGCAAACGATGCGACAAGCGCCACAGCAGCACCAACCCATGCCACAACATCAGATTCAACCGCCTCCATCGCAAGAAATCATGCCCCCGAGAGCAAAGCAGGCCCGCATGACGACGGGCTACGTGGATTCACAGGGACAAATGCCGCAGCAGAATCAGATGTTCCACCAGCAACAGCAGCAGTCCATGCCTCAACAGCCGATGCCACAACAGCACCAGCAGCAGTTTTCCCAGCAGCCCCAGCAGCAGGTTGTTCTCCATCCGTCGCTGCCTCAGGGACACATGCAGCAGAGTCAGCACGTCTACATGGATCCTCAGCCGCAACGTCAGATGCACCAGCAACCGCCTCCTCAACATATGGCTCAGCATTCCGTACCGGTAAGTATTTCACCCGTAAAGACATTTGGATGTGCAAGTTTTACTTTTTCCCAAAACTGTTTCCAATTTTTGCTATCCCAATCACAACTTTTCATTTATCTTCTGTTTTTCAGCAACAACATGTCCAGCATCCTCAAATGGCGCCACATCCCCAACAACAGCAGCTGAAAATCACTTCTGCTCCTCAACCACAACAGATGCACCCGGTGACCATCGCTCCGGCTCATGCAGCGCATCCTCATCACGCCACTCCTGCGACTGTAACAGTCCACCACATGGCCCCTCAGCCGCAAGTGCAGGCTCCGCCGACAAAAATATTCCACGACTTGGACGACGAAACCAAAGTTGTCCCCGCAAAGGAGCACTACCGACAGCTGAAGCGGAAGTTTAAGGACGTCGTCTATGTAAGTTCTGCTTTTACGTTGCATTTATTAAAACAAATATATGACAGGAAAACGAATGTTACCAGGAAGAGCTCCGGAATCTGCAGCGCAAACTGCTGAAACTTTCGCGTGACAAGAATTTTCTTCTGGACCGTCTCGCGCCCTACGAAAAGGACAATATGAGCGAGTCCAGCGACGATTCCGATGCGTCAGTGGTGACTGTCGAGGAAAAGCTGAAGCCTCCACCTAAAAAGTTCGTATTAATACCGCCGAAATTACGAAAAAATGCTTTTAGGAAGACAAGGCCTCCGCCGAAGAAGAAGGCAGCAGCAAGTGCGGGTGGAGCGGGGCCGAGTACTTCAACAGGTGGCGCTACAACTGGTGCAACCAATAGAAGGACAACTAGACCAGCTCCTCCGAAAGTGAAAGGTAAAATTGATTTATATCATTGCAAGAAGTTTATTTCTCGGCGTTCATCTTGAGACAGTGTGAAAGAAGACAAGTATAGCCCTAGTAGCATTCTTTTTGCCTCTTCTCTTGAGAATTGCATTATCTATTGATTGAAACATTTCAGTTGAAGTCACACCTCTACCTCCGATTACGAAAAACTCACAGCCGTCAACAAGCGGCTTGGGCAACAGCCGGATTCACCACCACCAAATGCACCACTTCCAACACATAGACGACAATTCGTCTGACAGACTGAAACCGCTTTCGCCTGGTAACCTAACGAACTCAATCGCCAATGTAGGCCTTGCAATGGACATGGACCACCATCCACAGCCGCACATAAGTAGACCACCTCCTCGGGGTTAACCGTTCATTCTGTGCAATTCAACAGTTCGATAAATGTGTTTTCTGTGACTTTTGTATGTTTTCTTCCGTGCTTTTTGCGCTTCTTATACCTTCCACATTTGCAATATTAGTGTTCATGTTCCCCGTACCATGATTTGGTAAACCGTGAAAACCCCGGAGATGTTTCAGTGCTCTCTGATGACTGCAAAAAATGGCCAGTTCTGTGGCGACCTGTTCAATGCCGGGAGAGAAGAAGGCCTAAACGTTGTCGGTAACAGTTCGCGTAAATGGATCATGCCTCTTCGTAGCAGAACTACAGGGCACGGACAATGCAGCATCAGGCGCGAGGCTCTCCCTCGCGTGAAATCAAGCCACCGCGGGAGATGGCCTCTCCCTCGCGTGAAATCAAGCTCCCACAGGAGAGGCAGGCGCTCACGGCGACGTTGAACAAGGCAAAATGTCGCAAGAGGAACAGCCAATGTCACAACAGGACCAGCAGCAATTTACCCAGGAACCCCAGCAGCAGGTTGTCTTCCATTCGTCGCTGCCACAGGGGCATATGCAGCAGAGTCAGCGTGTCTACGTGGATCCCCAGCCGCAACGTCAGATGCACCAGCAACAGCCTCCTCAACATGTGGCTCAGCATTCCGTACCGGTAAGTATTTCTCGCGTAAGAACGTTTGGATTGGAAGATTTTACTTCTTCCACAAAACTGTTTACCAATTTTGGCTATCTCAATGAGAACTTTTCATTCATCTTTTGTTTTTTAGCAACAACGTGTCCAGAATCCTCAAATGGCGCCAAATCTCCAACAAGAGCCGCTGGGAATGATTTTTGCTCCTCAACCGCAAGAGGTGTACCTCCAGGATCCCTCAGAGTCCATCGCTCCGGCTGATGCAGCACATCCTCACCACGCTACTCCTGCGACTGTAACAGTCCACCACATGGCCCCTCAGCCGCAAGTGCAGGCTCCGCCGACGGAAATATCCCACGACTTGGACGACGAAACCAAAGTTGTCTCCGCAAAGGAGCGCTACCGACAGATGAAGCGGAAGTTTAGGGACGTTGTCCATGTAAGTTCTGCTTTTACGTTGCATTTATTAAAACAAATATATGACAGGAAAACGAATGTTACAAGGAAGAGCTGCGGAATCTGCAGCGCAAACTGCTGATACTTGAACGTGACAATAATGTTCTTCTGGACCGTCTCGCGCCCTACGAAAAGGACAATATGAGCGAGTCCAGCGACGATTTCGAGTTCGATGCGCCAGTGGTGACTGTCGAGGAAGAACTGGAGCCTCCACCTAAAAAGTTCGTATTAATACCGCCGAAATTACAAAAAAAAATGCTTTTAGGAAGACAAGGCCTCCGCCGAAGAAGAAGGCAGCAGCAAGTGCGGGTGGAGCGGGGCCGAGTACTTCAACAGGTGGCGCTACAACTGGTGCACCCACAGCCGAACATAAGTAGACCTCCTCCTTTGGGTTAACCGTCCTTTCTGTGCAATTCAACAGTTCGATAAATGTGTTTCTGTGACTTTTGTATGTTTTTTCTGTGCTTCTTCGGTCTTTCTATACTTCCACATCATCGCTTCTAATTACAACTGCTCGTGTTCTCAGCACCATGACTTCGAAGACCGTGAAGATCCCGGAGATGTTTCTGCGCGCTTCGAGGGCGGCGAAAAAGGGAAATTCTGCGGCAGTCATTTCAACACCGGAAGAGAAGAAGACTGCACCGGAATTGCCGTCGTCTCATGTCGATGAAAAGGAGAACGGTATCTTGATGACAGAGACTTCGGAGAGTTCTGAGGCACAATCGGCTTCTTCGTCACCATATGAATTTCTGAAGAATTCGGTGGAAGACGAAAAATGGCGTCAGCTATTAGACGCCGAGTTCCGGAAGAAGTACATGACCGAGATCGTTGAATTTCTCGACCGGCAGAAGAAGAAGGTACCGGGATACTTAAGTTCTGGGTACATGTGGATTTTAGGGGGCGAAAGTATTCCCGCCAAGAAATGAAATCTTCAGTGCTTTCAACCTGACTCCCTTTGAGAAGATCCGCGTCGTTCTCCTGGGACAGGATCCGTACCATGACGATGGCCAAGTGAGCATACTATTTGCTGAGATGTGGATTAATTAACCGACTTTAGGCTCATGGTCTGTGCTTCTCGGTTAAGCATGGTGTCAAGCCTCCTCCATCGCTGAAGAATATGTACAAAGAGTTGGTGACGGACATCGGAAAGTTCACCGTTCCCGATCACGGATGTTTGATTCCGTGGGCCGAACAAGGAATCTTCATGTTAAACGCTTCCTTGACAGTCGAGTAAGTGCATTCAGGCCGTGACCTCCCCTCGTCCTTTCGATTTAAAGCTGCAATTTTTCTATCCGTTTTGTGGAGCCAATTATAGCGCGGGTGTCCTATAGTAACTACTACATACTACTTTCAGAGCGCACAAGGCGAACTCCCACAGCAAGATTGGATGGCAGAGGTTCACCGACGAGGTAATCAAGATCATTAATAGACACGCCGACGGGGTCGTCTTTCTGTTATGGGGAGGCTTCGCACACAAGAAGGAAGCTCTCATCGACCGGAAAAAACACGCTGTGATCAAGGTTAGCCCAGAAAAACTGAATTTGCCGAAATCCTTTGCCTTCTTCAGACTGCGCATCCTTCTCCGCTGAGTTTCCGCCACTTTCAAGGTTGCAAGTGTTTCTCGAAGACTAACGAGGCGCTCGCCCGGCTCGGGAAACAGCCGATCAACTGGAATTCCCTCTGAATATGTGTGATGTCGCTGTTGATCTCGATGTGTCTTATGACCGAGAATAATATGTGCCGCATATCCCACCGACATCACTCCTTCTTCATCAGCTCGTCGCCGCCGTTTCTTGAAGGTCGAGGCGGCGACAAGAGGTCAGGGAAGAGGAATGGTTTGACTTTGACCTTAGCCGTCGTTGCGCGGCGGCGTGTTAGGGGTGCGCGAAACGGTTTGTCTCTTTTTCCTTTTCGTATTGCGACGCGCCCGCTACTGAGTGTTCTCTATCTTCAGGTGGTTCTGTTATTTCCGACGCGCGTTGTTCCACAGGAGTTAGTCACGTCGAGTGATTTAAGAACTTGTGTCATGTGTGTTTCGTTGCAGCTAAGAAGTCTTTACAATGGAGGGTTGCCCTTCTCAGTTCTGTTTCTTCCGGCCTCCCATAATTAAGTCTATGCGCAGTAAGTTGCTTCTGTTGGGAATAGGTCGCTCATTTTTTCGAGACAATTTCTGATTGCGTTACCTTCTTGAACTATCGATAGTAGCTGCTTTTTGTTTGCTCGGATAGCAAAGGGAATTTTGATGGAGGGCTTATCGCTGCCACTTGTAGCTTTGTCGGTGCAAGACAAGATTCAATTCGTGATAGACAAGCGACCACTGTCTAGTCTACACTGTCTACACAGTTCTGTCTCGACATAAGTCCGTCTTCTGCAGAAGGCCACCGTACTCCACCCTGAGTCGACGTCTTCCAGTCCAAACAGTCCCCACATTCTGGAACCGCCCACTTCCGGAGCCCGTTGCACGCCATTAACAAGGTCTATCCCCGCTACCGTAAAGAAAACACTCGCCTCCAGCACTTAACGGTTTCAAACGCGCCGCCGCCTTCGAGATTAGACGACCTAATTATCCAATTAATCGCACGATAATCCCAGCGAGCGCAAGTTCCACGTCATTTGCTTTCGCACAAATTCCGCCGCGCTTCGAGAAGCAATTTTTGCGCGAAATTCGTGTCGTGTCCCCGATCGCCCCTTCTACGCCACCGTCGACCGCCGTCAACATACTGTATCAGTGTGGAAGGCAGCCTCAGTGTAAACAAGAATGTATTGCTAATTTTCTGCTGATTTCGAGACGCGCACGCACCTTCTCGATCGATCCGAAGACGCTAGTGGGGACGAGAGGAGGGGACAGTGGAACCTGTTCCCCTGCGGTAGCATCTTTAGCCGAAAATGTTACTTCTTCTCACCTTTTGGGACCTCTTGCGCGTAAGCGCACGATTTCGGGTCCGAACTCCGAAGGATTACTGAACCGTCCCTCTGTGCAAACAACACCGTTGGTGTTGTGGGCCCCACCAACATTGGCCGACGGCCTCCGTGACCTTCGATGGGAGCGCAGCCAACCAGCGGAAAAGATGAATTTGCAAAAAAGTGGAACATGTCCTAATTGTGGGAACGCACGCGTCTTTTGATCAGGGAATTGGAACTTCGCTGACCTTTTATTTGTTTGCGAATCGGAAGTGCGAGCCACGAGGGGAATCAGATAGCCGTGACGGCGATTGTGGGGCGCGAAACGTAAATCATTGTTTCCGTGTTGTTGCCTAGGTCAGTTCCGCGTGATTTGGGATTTGCTCCTTCCCCTCAAGAAGACGAACTAATCAGTTGTTCATGTTGTTCCAAGTGTAACTGACTCACACTTAATACTTCTGTGGATCAGCTGTACCACCTGTATATCGCCAAAGAGCTCACAAACACACTTCGAAAGTTAGATTGAACTCTGCAGAGTCGCGCCTCTCGCGAAGTTGATCCAATTTTCGTTTTTTCGCGTATAATTACTTCCCTTCTTTCAAAATGACGAACCCCGAACTATCAAGAAAAGATCCAGTAAATAAGGAGTACAATAAATAATGGAAAAATAGGAAGAAACACTTCCTGGAGGTTTCCTCGGTAACATTTTCTCTCGTCGCCTGCACTCTCTCACACCGATCGTACCGCTCCTCGCGGACGATTCCCTTCCCCGTTGATCCCTCGGTTGGCCGCATAGGGCCTTCCTCCTTTGGAGGCAAAGACCCGTAGTACAGTTTCTGGAAACCCTGGGACGCATAGATATTCGCCACTGTTTGTGGCATTTGAGTAGTGATTTACGTAGGAACTGCGAAGAAGCTACTTCCGACGGTCGCGCTGTTATCGGACACACCCTGCTTCCCAGTCGATCTATAAATCACCTTCTGTTTTTGTCCCTTCCGCAAATACAGAACATCCTAGCGTCAGGTATATCTTCGTGAGTGTGGAGATTGTGCATGGTGTTTTCTAAAGATGTGTATCTACGGCCATTGCGGATAATATCGAAGCCAAAGGTCTTGTGCTCCTAACTATTATCTAAATCGTGGGAAAATCCATGACTTTCCTTCCGTTTTTCTCAATTAACTCTGGTTTCTAACCTCATACGGTGAACGTTGGTGTCTTAAAGCAATCGACATTATAAACTGCGAACCTCAACTTCTTCAACGAGAGATAGATGGCTTACACAGCGGCTTTGAACCCATGACATGGCGGGCGGCTTTGATGGCGCCTTTACAAACGCTTGGGGCCGTTTAGTAAAAGCTGTAAAACCCCATTGTTTTTCAATCCGTAGTTGTGACCCTTCGTTCCAGAGCTCAATTTCTGGAAAGGGCACGGTTCTGGAGGGGAGTGAACTCAGATGTTGAAAGTGGGAGGCGCATCCCATTCATACTGTTTTGCCTCATAATGATATCGAAACTTTACGTTTCCAAATAGCGCTTTGTCAACATATCATCTATTCTGGCATATTTTCCATTTTGTTGTGAGCGACGTTTACTGTAAATCGCATTAAACTGTCACTCCATCACCTCGTACACCAATTTCCCTCTACTACATTCCGTTAGTCTCTTCTTCTTCAGACCGACGCAAAGCTCATAAATCTGACAGAATATGTGTTTTTGCAGGACATAATTGGATTCGGGGTCAATCTCTCAACTTAATGTCTGATCGCTGATCGTCCCATCACCGACCCTCCTCCCACTTAAGTCCAATTGAGCGTGTCGCCGACCTCCTCCTTCTCCTCCGGAGACCAACGACGTCTGCCGACCGAATAGCGCAGATTCCGAAACTCGCAAATCGAATAAAGCTGTCATCGCGCCGCGTGTTTTTCGCCTCGTGATTGGCGTGTAAGCGAGCGCCGAAAAGAAGACGGTGCCGGGGAACCTGTTCGCCCTTCCGTCGCGCACCCGACAACACCCCACCGCGTGCATGCCTAAACAGTTGCCTCAATTCTGCTTTCAGAACGCGCGCGCCGAAATGACGTCGCTGTGTCGATGTAGGGTGCTCTACATCGGCTCTTCCGTGCCCACCATCACTAAGGATGGCCTCCAGGGCATCCAGCAGCCGCTGCTGGACCGGTACCCGGTCAACGAGAACACCGAGACGAAGGGAATCGATTCATGGTAAGGGGCGCGAGAGCTGAGTGTAATGGGCTGTTGGGAATGGGCTGGGAAAGAAGGACCGCCAAGGAAACTGGATTGGGGACATTTTGGAAGTTATATCTTTAGTTTATGTTTCTAAGTTGTTCCTGGATCATGTTGTGTAAAATATGTCGCATCTTATACGGTACTACAACCACTAGAGGGTATGAGCTTCATCACTGTGACCAAAGCATGCTTTTTGACCTACGACCAGACTTAAAGACCTGGATCGGACCTGGATCGACCCTCAAGCCCTCTAGCTTCCACGATCCCACAGTCTTCAAAAACGACCTTTTTGTCACATGTTTGACAGCCCTCTCACCTCGACCCAAGTACCATAAACCAGATGATCTCGACGATAGGCTCCGTGCTAACTTATACGACCATCAGCGATCGTATCTCCGCTTTCAGGCTCTCCGTCTACTCAAATGGCCTGCTGATCGAGTACGTCGAGGGCGAGAAGAAAACCGAAACCGCCTTCTTCCCCATCAGTTCGCTCCACTACTGTGCTGCCGTGCGCTACGCCGACGTCCGCGGATATGCCGTCGAAGGCGGCGGTGTCCGATTCCTCCCGCTCGACAGTCCGTTCGCACAGATGCCCGACTCTAATCATCCGCCCATATTCGCTGCCATCTTCCGACGCACCCATGGTGTCAAGGTGAGAACGGCAAAAATGACGAAGATGGATGAGTGGGACTCTGGACCGGGGTACGGTAGTTCGGGATAGGAGGAATGGCCGTATTACGATACCATTAAGTATTAAAAATCTGTCCAAACTGGAATGTACGGATGGACATAGGGACGTAAGAACGTAAGACGACGTAGAGAAGTAGGAGAACGTCAAGCAGCTCTTCAAAAAAGTAGCTGTTGATATAAAGTTTATCCCTGCTTCCAGGACTGTGTTTGAAGGAGCGCGCCCTTTTAGAGATGTTCTTGGTAGTGATCTAGAATACCGTTTTGTAAGGTCGAGTTTGAGTCCGCACTCAAGAAGCTTACGTTGGAAGCTTTTTCAAGACCCAATCCATTCCTCTAGGTCTTGGAATGTCACGCGTTCATCTGCACGAACGAGAAGGCGGCAAACGCGCTCGTCCGCTGCTGCTTCTTCGCCTACACCGACTCCATGATGCTGAAGGACAAGCGGGTGCCCGGACTCAAGGCGATCAAGGAGGCGAGTCGCAGTGGCACGCCGACGGACGAGTCGCCGGTGCTGGAGCGCGAGCACATCGAGGAGGAGTTCAAGGAGGAGGAGATGGACTGGAGCGAGAAGGCCATTGGCAAGCAGACGTGGCAGCGGCGCCAACAGAGCGGCGAGTACGACACCGCCAGCATCTCGTCCAGCATGCTCACCAAGAACCGCACGGTCATCAGCAAGAAGAACAAAGCCAAGCCGGTGGCCCACAACGAGCTGGATGGTCAGTTTTCCCTTGCCTACCGTATCCCATGACCTATGACTATTCCAGAGCAGGAGGGCGCTCTGGTCCCCTACTTGTCCGACGGCTACCCGATGCGCGGAAAGTTCGGAAGTCAGCCGGACGTGCGCGAACCCGAGATCTACGAGCCACCGAGCATCTACGGCACGGCGGGCATCTACGACCGCGCTCCCCAAGGGGGTATGCACCCGGGCCCTCGAGGACCCTTCCCCCCGCCGTTCTACCGGGGACCCTTCCCGCCATACCCCCACATGATGATGCGTCCGCCACCTCCGGGCATGATACCCCCACCGCATCCCATGATGATGCGGCCTCCGCCGCCGCACATGGTGCCGCCGCCGCATCCGATGATGATGCGTCCGCCGCACCGGTTCCCGCCCTTCGGAATGATGCCGCCGCCGGGGATGATGCCGCCTCGCATGTTCATGCCCCCGTTCGGAATGCCACCACCGCACATGGGGCACCCGGACGGGTCAAGAAGCCCTGAGCCCGGCACTGGGCCTATCATCACGGGTCCAGAGTCCATCTATGACACGTTCCCGCGGAGGGGCGCCCCCTACGAGGAGCCCGTCTACATGCCCAGTGGAGGCTCTCCCCGGATGCCTCCACAGGCCAGCTACAAGCCGGGTTCTTTCTCGCCAGAACACTACGACAGCTACTACGAGACGTACCGTCGCCACCGGGCTCCGATGGAGAAGAGGGTAAGTTAGCCGCTACCGTACACCTTTGCACACGCTGTGAAGAAGCAACTCTTCTGATGTTATGTGACGTGCAGCCGACATGTAGAGCTCCTCATGTTCATAAAGTCTATTCGCACCCGATCTGGTAAAAGTCGCACATTCGATATTTTTGAAGGAGATTCATTTCTGGACATCAAGTACTAATCTTCCAAAACAGTTTTTTCACTTTGCTGGTTGTTTTGTGACTGTTCGGTATAGGACCCAAAATCTAAATCAACAAAATGAATGTCAAGAAGCAACGACAAATTGGTGCTTCTGGTCCCTAGAACGACCATTAACACAGGGACGGGGACCCTTTTAAACGATTGAAATGTTTACAAAAGGCAGAAATACGCGTTTTCACTAGATTGACGAACGGTCAACTTTTAACAATACCAATACAGCAAAGGAAATAAGTTAGATAAGGCTGTTGATGTCGGTCCTTCCAGGAAGCACCTTTAGATAGAGGAGCGCTTATTCCCCTCTTCCATCCTGAAGGATGATTCTCGTCTACCGTAAACTACCGTAAGCTCGCAGCCCGAAAATGCAAAATATTTCATTCCTTCTCCCTCCTTGAACCCTACAAACTCCGCCTTTCCTATATTCGTACATCTCATTCCAGCGCGAAGAAGACGTGGACGAAGCTTCTTGGGACGCGACCGCCGAGACCACCTACGACCAGTCGGGCATCTACCGTAAACCCCACCTGAACGAGAAGGCGTTCGGCACGACGATTAGCCGTCAGATGCGCTCGGAATCTGCCACGGCCACCCATGACGACGAAGCCGGAGCGCACCAGAGCCCGTCTTCGTCGACGGCTCCCGCCGCGAGCCCCTCACTCGGAGGCCGCGACTCCTCTACCGTAATCACGACGAAGGCGGAAGTGTCGCGTCCTGACACGCCGCCCGCCGACTACGACATCGGGAATCTGAGCCTGAACAGCACGCCCAACGGGCCGAAGACGTCCACCCCGCACAGCCAGCAGCGCACGGCCGTCTTCTAGAGCCACGTAGAACCCCAAATACCCATATTTATATATGCATTTCCTACCAGCGACGATGACCATATTTCATTCGAGTTTATATCCGCACCGATTGTTAGAGAACGCAGTTCCTAATTTATGCGTATGAGCGTAATAAAGAAGTTTACAAGGAGCAGTCCGATGGCGTGCAGAACCCAGAACACACTCGGGAACGTATGTTTGGATGGAAGTGGACTATCGGTGTTTGTCAGTCAGGGAAGAGCTACTTGTGTTTTCTATCCCGGTTAGTCAAGGATCAGTTAGCAGCGGTCTTCACATCCCAAATTAAGTCTTCAAGAATCCCTGTCGAGGCCCTCAAATGAAGATTGATTTGGAGCAGTGAATTCTGGGGAGATGAAAGGTACAAGAGTGGCTGATTTAGGAAATCCAGAGGAACAACGACAGAAATTTTCGAAGGCTCCCCTAAGGGGCACCTTACAAGCTTCTTAGCGTATGATCGCTGCCGGTGTTAGCGACAATGACTCCTTAAACGCTTTTTCACCCGAAAAGAACGATTTCACAATAGAAGCACATCTGTCTTCTGATCCGGGTTGGAGCTGGTTCCTGTGATTTATCGACGACCATTCTCTACGGTCGAACACCCCGATCAGCTTTGTTGTTGCATTCGCACCTTCAGAGAACGTCCCCACGGTCACTTAAGCACCTCTTGAGCACTACACCCACAGTGATTCACCGACTACGTCGACGGGTTTTTCCCTGGATTCCGCGGTGACGTGTTCATGATCTTTGGAACCTGTTGCGGGTGACCGCGCAGAGAAGAACCCAGACAACGCCGTAATTAGTTCTGTTTTTGGAAATTTGATTAAATGAGAATTCTAGAACGGCTTCTGAAATTGGATTGATAAATTTCCTTTTTCTGGAAGTCGCTTCTTCGTCGGTTTCTGTTTCCGGTACACTCTCACTCCATGAACTGGGCGCTGGTGGAGGATGATCATGGGCAGATTGTTAGCCTAATAGAGCTTCCAGGGTTGTGGACGACAAAGGCTCAGGCTTGTCAGGAACAGAAATTCAGAACCACCGCTGTAGAGCTGTACAGCGTTAAAGGAGCCAGGACCACCATGCATTTACATTTTCTTGCCTTCCCGGGATCACTTTCATCTACCCTTAGCTTTCGTAGAAGTGACGTACCCATCATCGTCGAAATCTGATCCAGCTATAAAGCTACCGTAGTTCGATCCCGCAAAAAACTTACTCCAGAGGTCTTCGTGAGTTCATTTCCTGCTCGTTCAAGAAGTTCTGCAATAGATCTCTTTTTTCTATGACCCATAATCGGCCATCTTTTGTGCAACATTTTTTGGTTTTTCTCGCGTTAACGTGCTCCACACTCATTGATCGAATGGGACGTAAATCGTTGTGTCACAACGGGAAGTGGATCGGACAAGGAACCCCGGGAACTGTGCCGGACGTTCAGAAACAGGTAGTACTGTTAGAAGCGGCGAGGGTGACCATACCTGGTATGGTTCTCGAATGCACGTTGTCCGAAAAAGAAGACGGTTTGAGACGAATGCTGAAAATTGCTCTTGACAGGACAACCATGATACGACAGAGGACTTGCTTCGAAGTTTTTAGAGATCTTAGCTCTCCTTATGTCATGGATGAGGGAGAACCCTTCTGACTTTAGTTTACTCCAAGCTCTTTAAATATCTCATGCTTAGGAATTATTCGGTCTAAAGGCAAATACTTTCCACCTTGGCTTACCGACTGTTCCAACATGGACTCCCAAGGCTTTCAGCCAGTGGTCAGTGGTCCCAAAATGTGTACTTCAAGACCTTGACTCCCCCACACGTCTTCCATAAACAACATCATTCTCTGCGCGAACACATTAGGCTAATCACCGACGTCACCTTCCGATCTCTCCGAATTTCGCGAATTGTAATCAATAGGCGCGAGTTCGCCCATCAACGTCGCCACAATCGGGTTTCGGATCCGCGCCGCCCCCGGCGTGAACCGCTACAGGGGTACTCGAGAACCGCGGCTGGCAGACTCCTCGCGCCTTATTCTGTGATGGAAAGACGAGCTGTGTTCGTGGTCGGCATCCTGGCGGCGCTTCTTGCGCTGGCCAGTGGGCTTTCCCGGGAGCGGAAGTTCAGGAACTGTCTGAACGGTCGGCTCAAGGAGGGAAAGTGTGTTTGTGACGACGACTACGCTGGAAACTACTGCGAGCTGAAGATGCACTGTGAGGGTTACTCCAGGACGATGGAGGGACAGTAAGTTCTTTGCCTGTAGGGGTGGTCAATGTTCGGGTCATGGGCAAGGTGAAAAGGTCTACCCCTAATCAGGGTCACTAAACATTAATTCTGTTACAGTATCCAGTAATGAACCTGTTCTGCTAAATGAGGCGGTATCTTTGCTTTACAGTATCACCTATGTATAACATGTATGTATCACATGTGTCCACCTAGATCAATAAGGTAAAGCCGCTGCCAACTCCGCTCATCTTTAGTCAAAGAGCGAAGAACAAAAAGTGGGATCGAATTTTTATGTCCGACAGGAAAGACCACCCGAAAAAAAGAGAGCGTAAACCAGCGTTAGATGACACTTTCGATCTGCGTCTTCCACCTAGGACGGCACTTCCCCCCCCCCCCCCCCACGGTCACTCTCCCACCACGTTCCCTGGCGCCCAGGAGCTCCCTACCTCGACAACAACCTGTCCTACTGTATTATGCATTTGCGCCCTCGACGCTTTCTCATTTCCGCAGTTCGTTTCGCTTTTTCGTCGATTTCGCCGGCGCCATTAATCATTTCGTTTGGCGCGCGCGATAATCGAATATAATCGACCGCCAATGCATTGTTTATGAGCGGAAGAGGCGAAGGAGGACCGCCGCAGGGGTACTGTAGGTGCAGGGAGCGCGGTGATGAGTGACCGTTGTTGGGAAGGGACACAAACTCTAGCCTTCTTCACTTCAGCCTAGGGTCTCGAACGGAAAGTCAAATCTTGTGACTAAATGTAGATGTTGGGTGTTTTAAGTTCCTATCTGATTGGTTCAACCCAAGCAGAGCCCCTGTCCACCTTCCTAGGAGAAGAAGGGTTTAGTGGCGCCAACCGAAAACAACCCATCCGTCTCCCCGTTTGGGGATTTGGGCGACGCGGCACTGTCGCCCTCGTTTGAAATAGGGCACCGCCAGCGCTGTCATCTGACTCGGAGACACTCGGGTTGGAACCGAATTAGCTTCTTTCGAATATTCGCCGACCCTAAAGTGCACTTCAAGGGCACGAGGCCGCAAGTGAGAGACGTCTCAGTCTGGCAGTCTTTGTCTGTCTCTGATCTGTCTAGACGCCACAGTTGGGGGATCCTGTAGACTGGTCCCCGGATCCATTTTTTCTTCTCAGGAGAAGCGAAATAACATTTCGAACGATCGCGGCGAGACCTTGGCATACCTGTCCGACCCTTCCAAAGCTTTGAAGCAGCCTTAAATTCATGAAAACTCGTTTAAAATCGAGCAAAGGCAGAATGGACCACACACAAAGGAGCATCGTAAACAACGGGCTGCACTCTAAACAAGAACCAATTGCTTCGATGAGGGCCCCAAGTAGGTCTCGGAAACAGAGATCCCGACTCGAAAGTCGAGCTGGATCGAGGCTCGACTCGGAGGTCGTTTCGGGACCGAGTCGAGATCTCTGCTCGGAAGGTCTCCCACAGGGAAATGACTTCTTGAGGGCCTTCAGGAGCGCTGAAATTGTCGTCCTTTCGTGGATTAGATTGGGTTGCTTTGTACAGCTGTCCCAAACCGGTTAATTTGCAAGAATATGATGCAAAGCCCAAGAGCCCGATTTCGAGCTCAAAATCGAGCTCGATCTTAGACCGGATCCAATGGTCCCACCACGCTGACCCTGCGAAAGAATAAGTTTTCCACGAGTCCTTATCTTCGAGCAATCCATGTTCGTTCCCTGTGCACAAAAGGGGCACTTAAGAGCTGAAGGGAAAGAGCTCTTCCCTCATTCTTTCCATACGGGAGCCGGGATGACAAGCTTAAAAGCTGCCCTGTCCAAACGGGGTGCAACATCGTGGCAAGATCTTCAGGCCATATTGACAACCCCTATTAACGTGTAAAACAAAGTCTTCCAACCCTGATCCCTTTCTTTCCAGGCGGGAGCCGCGGCGAGAAGCGGCAGCGGACGGCGTACACGCGGAACCAAGTGCTGGAGCTGGAGAAGGAGTTCCACTTCAACAAGTACTTGACGCGGAAGCGGCGGATCGAGATCGCGCACGCGCTGATGCTGACGGAGCGACAGGTGAAGATCTGGTTCCAGAACCGGCGCATGAAGCACAAGAAGGAGAACAAGGACAAGCCGTCGCCGTCGGCCAGCGCCGGCCCCGGCATGCCCCCCGCCATGGCCTTCCCCGGCGCCATCCCCTTCCACTTGAACCCCTTCTCGCACAACATTCTGCTCGGCAACAACTACTGACCCCCGCGCCCCCCCCCCCCGTCTCGTCACAAGGTACTCCCGATTCCTCCCACTCACAGGGTTCTCTTCTCTCATTTCTGATTCTACAGGGTAGAACTGCGAGAATTCTCTTCCTATCCCGTGCTTTACACTCTCCTACCGTAATCCACCGTTATGTGTTCGTGTGACTCATGTGAATACACTTCTGATGTAAATTATGATCTTTCTGAAAGGGAACGCAATCTATCGTGCCGGTACCAGGGTCCCTGTTGTTAGGGGTCAGTCCCCAGGGGATCAACTTCGCGGTGGGACCCACTCTGTCGGTATTTGGGTCCACTCCGCAAAACAAAGGTGCCCGAGGACATGATTGTAATAGTTTGCGTCGAAGCGCCATAAATCTCCGACGTTCGGCTGTTTTCCCTCTTTTTCACGGAGCCAACGGGACCAGAGCCTCGCAAGCAGGCCCAGTCGACGACAGGGGTACTCCTTGAGGGCTGCACGAAGTGGGCCCATGAATGTGCAGTTCAGGCATAGGGAGGTTCAACAGGTCTTGCCACGAGCAAAAAGGGTATCTCGTGTTAAACCAGGGCATCACAAGATGTGCTTTTCTGAGGCTGTTTGTTATGGTACAGTCTCTGTTAAACAGGGTTACTGTATGGTCACAGTGGATCGAACGATCCCAAGTTGAAGAAGGTGGCTCGGATGGTCCAGGAGAGCTTCTTGAAGAAGCCCGACCGACCGACTACGCTCATGGCCCACTGCTCTGATGCTTGATGTTCCCAACCTGTTGGTCGTTTCTGAAGATTTTCAGAAGCTTTTCTAGGAGACGCTCCAGCCCAGCACCTGCTCTAGGAGAAGGAGATATACACGGAGGAGAATAGATCCTGCTTCCAGCGCTTCTAGACGATTCCGGGTCGCTACAGTACCCTAACGTTGAACTGTTTGTTGGTCCTCATTCTCAAGTCCTCTTTGCTTCCAGTGAACGTCTTAGGTTCAATTCTGTTGCTTCTTGTAGATGAGTGTCCTAAACCATCCAAGTCGACTGACCCTACAAGAAAGGAAGAAGGTACATGGAGGGAAAACTAGAAAGGTCTTTTCTCGTCGTCTGACTCTCTCTCTTCACATCGCTACTCGCAAGCAGTCAGATCTACTTGATGTTTATCACCTAAAGAGCGCCATTCCTGCTTCCAGATTCGCAGAACTCATCTACAACGGTCCTTCGCCTCTCCCTCCTTAGACGCCTCCACCCCCTCCATAAATCAGTCCGCGCTTCTTCTTCTCCCTCGGCCAAAGTGCAACACGCCACAGCAATCGGCGTAAATCACCGTCGCCACCGTAGCCGGGCGTCGCGGGACCGGCGCATGCTCACTCGCAACATCGCCCGATACGGTAGGCGAGCGGCTCCTCGAGGAAAGCCGTGTTTTACAGCCTCGGCGCTGATTTATTCGCGTTGCGTGCGGGGAGTCGGAAGCCGGAGCCTCGGGCTGTTGTCGCGTCGAGACGCGCTTCGGAGCGCTACCGTCTGATTTATGGTTTCCATCGACTGATTTATTGCGAGCGCAGCGCGCGCCCGGACCGTGTCCCGCGGCGATTTATCGCTCGGCGACGCTTTCGGCGCCCGGAATCCGGCCGGGAATCGGAGAGTAGGAGCGGAAAACAGTCCGTGCGGGACCACTGACCCGGGAGTGGCAATGAGGGCCGGTTCTTCCTTTTCTGGAGGAATTGGGCTGATCTAGAGCGTGAAGAAGGGGTCGCTTTCCAAGTGTCTCACAGGCCACAGTTCTTGGGGGATTTCTGGTATATTAGGGAGGGGGGATACTCTGGAAACGGTGTCATCTTAGGACGGGAAAGGAGTAAGAGAAGGCTGTAACGTTGGAGAGAGACCAAGAAGGGGATACTGGAGATATCGAGAGTGTTGGAATCGATCCTTTTAAAAAATTTTATATAAAAGTATAAAATTCTTTTTACTTTGACCATTATCAAATTCCGTGCGGGACCATCGATTAGAGCTTTATAGAATTGACCCAAAATAAACAATAAGGCCCGTTTCTTTCTATTTTTTCGCCTTCTATCTTGTTTCTTAAGGTAATCCTGGCTCAGGCTGAAGGATGGATTTCCGGAAAAGTCACTCTGCCCCAAAGTCTCAAAAATCCCGATAAATTGTTTATAACTTTATTTACTCTGTTTATATCAACAAAGATACGTTAGGAAGCGACCTTATGGATGTGGCCACGAAGCTGTTTACTCGCACTCTGTTTGTCGATTCGAATATTCGAAAGGGGCCGGAAGAGCGGAGTTCGGAGGCGCACGTCGCCTTCCTTGGCCGGTGGCGGTGATTTATGCGCTCATCCGTGGAATTTATCTGAGCCCATCACTGTCACTGTAAAGCGACTTTCGTGATTTATGCCGCCAAAGAGTTTTCGGGTGCCCCCTCTGGCGAGGCTCCGCTACGCAACGCAGAAGAAGACGTGGACACGGACAGTTTAGGGGTCAGCGCAGACAGACAGTCTAGCAGACGTAGACTTCTTGGAGCTGCTTATGGGAGACAGACAGTCTAGTGTCTCTCTGCATGTCCGTGTCTGTTTCAGAGGTTCTACTTCAGCGAAGAAGCGCCTCCAAGTGTGACTCCTACTTTTGGGATCAAAATATCTTGAAAGATACTTCTGGAGATGGTGATAACGATGCAAGTAGTTGCATGGATCATATTCCTTTCTCATTCTAGCAAAAAGAGAGATATTTTAGCGGAGAAGATGAAGTGGCAGTGAACGCTAAAGGTCTCTAGGCTGATGAGCTGGGATGTGATGAGGCCTGTTGAGAAAGAATGGATCTCCTAGAGCGATCCACATGCTTCTTTTCTCAAGGACTTCCTGAGAAGAGAGTCCAAGGCTTCCCTGGCATAACTGGTGTCGCAGCGTCCTTCTGCACGCCCTAGGCACATGTGGCATTCGAGAGTAATCGATGACGGAGCAGTTTGCGAGTCGCGAAGGTGACAAACACGTGGGAACACTGGAGCAGGTCTTGGCGACATAGAGAAGGGGATAGAAGCATGAATATCACTGAAGAAGCCTCCAAAGAAAGTCTATCCTTCTTAGAAGGGCCAGTCTAAGCAAAACTCTCTAGACGTCTCTCCTTCTGATCCAAGGCCCCACTACCTCCTTCTGAGCACCACCACGTCCACCGTGAAGTTGCGTTTTCCCCTTTTTCAGCCCATAAATCACGAAACAACCCGTTTCTCCCTCGCCAACCCAGATACCGTACCGCAGACCCAAGCTCTCGTCTTCTTCGCCGTCCAAGCTGGCCAAATCCCTCGCCCGCGCGCCATCCATCATCGGGCCTCGGGCCACGCTACCGTAACCCGTGCGTCATGTTGCGGAATAATAAACAAACGCCGGAAGCGCATTCGAAATGCGTCGATTAATCGCGCCACTACGGTCGGCTCCTTGGCGGGCGCGGGGCGGGGCGCATCGATCATGCGAGGCGACCCTTTGTGCGCGCCAGAGGCCGCGACTGTGCGCCACTACCGGAGAAGGAGCCCGCGGGCTGGGAACGCCCCCGCGCGGCCTGCTGGGAGACGGTTTCCGGGGACCTGCGCTGGGGAAGTGAAGAAGGGGTTGTCCATGCTCTAAGGTGTTTCTAAGAACTAAAAAGGTAATCTTTCGTGCAGTTTCAGTTCCAGCTTTGAATGTCTTGTGCCTTCAAACAGCCTTTTAGATAGTCTTATGGTATCCGATGATCTATGTGGACTAGCTTCTAAACAAGCGGATTCACCTGCATGCTTACATGGTCAGTTTTTTGGCGTACAAGCGCCAATAGAGGCTGCAGAAGGTGGTGGGCAGTTTGTCTAAGAAGAAGGAGGAGACAGCAATCTCTCGGAAGTAGAATGGTCACTGTGAGAGACATTCTTACGCCCTAAAGAGCAGTAAATGCGGCACAAAGCAGTATCCAAAGGGTTATGGACCTGAGGTCCATAACCCTTTGGAATGTCTTGCGTTTGGGAATGTCTTCTTATGCAACACAGAACTTCCCTCTAAACGTCGCGTGTCGCCGCGGCACTTCTGATGGGTTCCTGGCCACCTTTTCATATTTGCCTATTATTCTGCAGCTTTAGAATTCTTCCCCTGGATGTTCCTTTGGGCTTTGTTGAGTCTTCCATTCTTGGAGTCTTGGACTTGGAGCACATAAGCTCGTCAGTTAAAGAAGGTCGACGATGACCAGAGCGACCGTGTCGAGCGTTTCAGCTTCCCCCCCCCCTTCTTCTCCTGAAGAGAGAAAAACTTGAACTTGGGGGGGCCAACTGACTCTTCTTTGTTCTCTACTTTTTCCTCTCCCTAAAAAACGAAATATTTCACGTTTCGCGGTGCTAAAGTGGCACCCCGAGGAGGAGAGGACTACCGTATCCCGTAAGTCAACTTTTTAGGCGTACATATCTCCCTCTCTGTCGCCGTCCATTAGCCTCAATTACCGTACTCTCAACCCTCACCTCTCGCTTGTAAATCACTTACAGTCGCCCCGGGCGCTTACGTCGCTCGGAGCAGAAGTTCTACAAGTATTAATGAACGCTCAGAGCGCTATCAAAACATTTGCCCGCCATAAATCTCCCGGAATCCCGACTCCGCTCGAAGGGTCACATCAGATGTTCGCGCAACCGCGATAACGACCTCGTAAATCGTCCATTTCTTCGCACCTCCCGCTCTCCGACCTGGGAGGACTCCTGATTATTACAGAGATGCCCCCAGGAATCAGGCCTACTTGATACATTCTCCGGGCGAATCGGCCCGAATCGCGAGCACTGCGGAAGGAAACGGCAGCTGGCCGTGGTCATCCACCCGTGGCGCTCAAGGCAGACGCGGGGAACGCTCGAGGGGCCATAAATAACGCGTCGACCCCTCCGCTCTAATTTATAACGTGACAGAAGCCGCCGACGCGATTCGCAACGCAGATTCGCCACGGAGAATGTAGTCGGCGGCGGCGGACACTCATAATTACGATCGCCATTTGTTCGGAGGGGATCAACTCGTGGCCCATTTGGCTGATAAATCGCCCACGGCCTCCAAGATGCTACTAAAGATGATACAAACTGGTTTCTAGTGCCTTAGAGAGCGGAAATCTGAGGACACTACAGACACTTTGCTCTACAGTGACATAGCCTACTGTACAGTCCAAAGGTGCTGACCTATAAGAACAAGAACCATAAAGGTGAAGATGCAGACTCGTGGAATGCCTTTAAGAAGGCGCAACTGAAAAAATGAACTTTCTGAAAGTGACCATGGCACCCACAAGACCGTTGACGGTCTGGTATACGGTAGCTAAACGATAAAAAGGCATTTCTCTTTTTCTCTACAGGGTTTCTCTGTGAATACGTAGAAGCAAGGTTGAAGAAGCAGGAGACTTGTGTCCTCCTTTCGGTCATGAATCGATCCCAGCACGTTAAACGATCGAAGACCTTCTGCGAAGTAGCTAAGAAGAGAGCGCGACGCATCGACATAAAAACCACGATTGAACGTCTCCTCTGTAAAATGTGTCTGACTCAAGCTGTCTGTGTCTTCTACTCTGTCTATACGTCGATCACAGATGTTTGAGCAGCCTTGGAATGTTGCATAACAAGCGGACGACGATGAGACGAGACGAAGCACACTGGGGGATGAAACCAAAGCCCCCTTGAAATATTTCTTGCTTCTCTGGACAAAGACATAAAAAGGAGACTGAGACGGAGTCTGTCTGACTCCAGTACAGAACCTGTCTACGTCTCAACCATCGAAGCGTCTCAGAAAACACCGATAGACACTACCGTAACCCATTGTCCCCTTCCATCACAACAATCTCCCTCCGCACGTCTCCGTGTGGCGGATGTCCGCACGCGCCACCGTATCCGCTCGGACGCAATTACAATCTCAGCTCTCGCCCGGGGAATTCGGGACATTTTGATTGAAGCGATGATATCCAGTGCGCCGAGGCAAAGATAACAATCGATGCATGGGCGGAGACCGCCCAGCAGAGCGATGTGCCCCCCGCACGTAGTTAGAATTCTTTATGCTGGCGGCGTATAAACAAGATTTTGTACATATATCAACATCGGAGTTAAAGGGGCCGGCCCGGCTAATCGTCTTCGGGTGGAGGAGTGACATCACGGTCGTCACAGTCGTCGAGCATCAGCTCACCGTCTGAAGGAGGTGGGGTGTCTTCCATCTCGGCGTCGGAGGGTGGAGGGGTATCCTCCATTTCTTCTTCTTCTTCGGGTCCATCTGTCTCATCTTCCTCGCCGTCGCCACTTCCTCGTAGAGAGAAGGAGCACAGCGGACTCTCGTGGATGATGTCATCGTCCTTCCTGAAATGTCCTAGATCACTACCATAAGCAATTAACAGCATACCATGGCAGGATCTTCTGCTTGGACTCGCAATTCAGAAGCCACCGGCCGTGCACGATGGTCTTCTTGTCCACCTTGATCTGGGTCTGGGTTTTGATGTGCGTCGCCTTGGTGGCGATGAGGAAGTCAACGGAGCTAACTGAACGGTTCTTTGAAGTCACAATACCAAGCAGAAGCACTCACCTGGATTGGGCTTCACCTGGGCGTTGAAGGAGAACAGGATCTGCTGGAAGTGCTTCAACTGATCCGTGTTGTCTGCTTGAAGGACGCAGACGTTCTTTCCCTTCAAGCCATCCCCAAACGATGGATTCGAGGCCAGCTTCTTGGGAATGGCGAATCTTTCATCGACGCCGCGAGGACGTTTCCGAGTGGTCTTTGGCCCACTGACAGCATTCAAGGACTCGTTTCTTATCCTCTGAAAGCAAGATTTGCACCTTTCCAGGTAGCCAATAGTTACCCTGGAGAAGCCTAAGTAGTCCGTGTACTTCTCGGCTTCTTCGGCATCCTTGTCCGTTCGGTGACCGACTATCGCTGGGAATTGGAGCTTCTGGTTGTCGAAGAGTCCCGATGCACGCACCTCCACGATCTAGAATGATCTTCAGTGGCATTCCCATGGAACACACCCACCTGGATGTTCGGCTTCCTGACGAAGCACATCTGGTACTTGGCATCCTCACGATAAGGGAAGATGCCTATCAGCCACTCTGGAACTTCCCTTCCCTCCAGATATCCTCCGTTTGCCTGCAACTTCTCGAGCATCGGCCTGAACTCGTGGCGCTTCATGTTGGTGTTGACCGGAGACACAACTCGGTACTTCGACCCTGCAGAAAGAAGATAGTTAAGTAGACGGCTACCCAAGACTAACCATCCATTGCGGCCAGCATGAAAGACTCGATGAATCCACTTGACTTGTCCTTCCGAACAGCGACGATTGCGAGGTCCATCGTGGCATGAGTACCGTAATCAGGCTTCATCTTGAACCAGCCATTCTTGAAGGCACGGCTTCCAATGTTGTACGCGGACTTCAGGCCCTGCAAGAAGAAATGAATTAAATGATGTAATTAGGCAACGTTTAAAAGGGATTCAAGCGTTTACATCCAGATATGTACCGATCTATAAGAACTATCCGTAGGTCGTTCACACGGACGGCAAAGTTAGATCGCGTGCTTTATCGCTTCACACTTAATTCTCTAGCACCTTAAAGCTCCGAAACAACAAAGGTGAGGTTTCGGCTAATCCAGGCGCCAATACCAAAGCTTCAACATATTGAGGTGGTATTGAGGTGTGTACCGATCTATAAGAACTGCCCGCAAGTAGGTGCACGGACAGCAAAGTTAGATCGAGTGCTTTTATCGCTTCACACTTCATGCTCTTGCACTTTGAAGCTCCGAAAAAACAATAGAAGTGAGGTTTCGGAGGGTTTCAGGTGCACATGCCGAACTTTTCACGGTGTCTTACCTTGATGACAATCCCTTCTTCGCCTTTGTCCATCGCAGAGCTGTATATCTCCCGAAGCTGCTCCCTAAAAGGGCTGTGAGTGACGAGTCTTCATAGAGTCCTCTCACTTGCTGGAAACGAGCGTCCTTCCAGAGATAAAAATGATCGTCTTATCCTGGCGGGAGAGGATCCTCTGCTCCAAGATTCTTAGCCTCTCCTCAAGCGGGACATTCATCAGATTCTTGCCGTTGTAGAAGAGGAGGTCGAAGACGGCGATGCATCGCCGTACGTCGGAGGATCTTCCGAACGTGGCGTCCTCATCGATGTGCTTCGCGTCGTAGTACTTTCCATCTGAGGCCTTTCTTCCCTTCCTGACTAAATGGGAATAAGCAAAGGAGAACGGGATGAAAACTAACCAAAATCGTCTCTTTTCGTGTCCCAAAGCAGGAGCTCCCCATCAAGGATGCAGTTCTGAACAGTTGGGCGGAAGAAAGGGTCAAGTAGGTACGAGAATTTTTGGTCCTTTGTCTCGCCAAATCGTTCGCTGTAGTCCACTTGGTTCCGAGTGAAGTATCGGTATTCTCCATTAGGTAGTTTGTGAAGGAGGATATGCTCCCCGTCGTACTTCAGTTCCGTATAAAAATCACCGTCGCAGTGCTTAACGATCTGAAGATGGAGATACGGTAATCAAGATTGCGACGATGCCAGCGAACCTCCTCGTAAGCAGAAGCGTTGAAAGGTAGCTGCTTCAGTAGCATAGGACGGAAGGGCTTTCCAAGGACGTCACTAGAGTTGAAGACGGAGGACTTCTCACTGGGAGCGACGCCCACAAACGCCTCACACATCTTCTCCAGAGTGGCTCCACGTAGAAACATCGGATGGGCGTCAGGATGTATCCACTGGAGTACGAACATCGACCGTACGCCCAAGAAGGACTGAAAGGAAGACATCAAATCTTTGACGGATACTGTGGCTCACCTCGATGTTCCTCACCAGAACGTGGAACACGATGGTCAACTCCTGCTTGGAGCATTCTCGGACGACTTTGTCGAAGTCGGACTTCAATTTATCTGGAATGAGAGGATGTGACCTTCCACTGAGGCCTGGGTAATACCGTCTGAGGAGGACTTCATATCATCGAGGAGCCTATTGATGGCGGCGATGCTGAGGTCACACTTCGTGGCGCCTTTCCGCTTTGACACTTCGTCCGCTAGTCGATCGATGCATCGTTCCGTGCCCTTAAATCAGCACTGGTAACATCCAAAAGTGCGCTTGTGAAGAACCATGTTGGAGAATTCATCAGCAGCCAAAGTAGGCATCATCAGCGCCTTGACCACGTACTGGATCAGTTTCGCCTGAAAGAGAGAAGTAGCCTGGTGACAAAGGGAAAAGAAGTCCGCACCCGCTTCATATTAAACGAACGTGAGTCCTCGTTCGCCAGAATCAAGCGCAGGACAGGAAAGAACGAGTCCTTCCTCGCCGCCTCGGAAACCTTACCAGCGTGCCTTCTAGTCCACTCTTCGTTCCAAGTCCGGAGGAAAGCGTTGAACACGACGCGCTTCTGCGTCCGGTGGGCGCTCTTTAGCTTCAGAAGCATGTCGCATAGTGTGGAGAACTGTACGGACTCAGCAACGGACCCGGCCATTCTGAAATATCGCGATTAGAGGCTACTTTAAGGGAAAAGAATTAAATACACGGATACAGAGCAATAGGGTGAAGGAAAAACTTCAGAACGGACTGTGCTTAGCGTCTAAAATCTTCATGCTAAACATGTTCCTAAGAATGGGGCCCTAGTGGGTCCGACTTTTGGCGCTAAAAGTGAGCCTTGTGCAATTGTGCAATTCTGCTCGAAATCACCTCAGCGATCCTGCAGGAAATATTTCTTCAAAAGCGCAAGAAACACTTCAAACCCCGACAGCTCCGAGGATTAACAACGATAAAAAGTCAGTCGTACGACAAGCACATTAGACGTCTCCTACTCCGTCAGCGGAACGCATCCACTTTCCCAAAACTAGCAGGGAGAAGAAGCACATTCAAAATCTCTCACCAAGCGCACCACAAACGCGCAAAAAAGACGCCTCCGTTGCGGGACCATTGGTAGACTCGTCCGCCGGTAGTCTTTCTACTGCTTCTTTGGCAGAATCGCTCCATAGAGCGCGCCCGTGGTCGTATGCCTTCTTCCGTTCCTTCTTCTTCTCGTTTCGGTAGCTAGATTCGCCGGAGATTTAGATAAAACAAGGAAAAAGACAAAACAAAATGAAAAATCCGATTAACAAGCCGTTCGAGTTTGCGAATCTCCATTCCCCCTTCTAGACGTCTTCCCTTCCACCAGTCTTCTGTCTCCCCGACTCAGACGTCTACTTCTCATCTCCAGACGTCTCTTCCACTAGAGTTTGCAAGCTATCTGTCTCCATTCCCCTTCTGAGACGTCTCTCCTTCTGTCAGTCGCCTTTTTAATGTCTCTCCGGCAGAAACGTCTTTCTGTAGTCTACCTTCCCCTCGAGGCGCCTCTCCTCCTAATTGACCATTTCAGGAGGACTGATGGCGGCTGCTCCCATCGCTGATTTCGAAGCTAAGCAGCACATCTACGCCTGGCCGGAATCCTCGCGGCTCCAACAGGCGCGCCGCTCCAATGGGAAAAGCTCGGACCGCGTCTACACGATGCCGGGGCTCAAGATCGACCGCCAGTTCACAGACCGCATGGACGACGCCTCCAAGGAGCTTCTGGGAAGGCACGCGCTGCGTCCCTCCGTCAAACAGAACATGGAGTGCGTTAAACAGTTGATAGTGAGTTCGGACTTCTTTAAGCGACTTTTACAAAGATTGAAACGTTGATTCATTTGGTTTCCTTTTCAGTCCCAGGGCCACTTCCGCACTGCGCTGAACATCACTTCCCAGATCCTGACGCTGCTCAATCAAGGCTTTGGGAAGGCGGGCCAGCCTAGTGTGAACACTGTAGAGTCCTTCGAGGTCGTTTCTTCGCCTTGTTCCCTCTGTTGATCTCGATTCTTTCAGGTGTGGGCCTGTCGATTCCAGTTGCTCATGGCTGTCCAGAAGTATCAACTTCTGAACGAGGAGCTATCGCCTTTCGAGAAACTGGACGCCCCGGATCTTTACTTCCAATATCACTCGTCCTATGCCGCTCTCGGCTACAAAGGTGACTTTACGCCATGCTCACTATACACGGCGATTTAGGTTCTATGATTCCTTTTAGCATGCGACTTGTGCACGCGGAAGCCCTCAGGTTTACACCGTATCCGTGGAAGTCCATGCAGAGGATAACAAAGTTAGAAAATGACACAAAGACAGTTCTATCTCAACTAGAGGACGCTGGAAGTCCTGAGGAACACATCGCCGCGTGGAAAGGGCGGCTAGAAGCCGTTATCCGCACAAAGGCGCGGATACTCTTCTTCTTGAAGGTGATTATACGCAGACACTGTTTGGAAATGTGAAGTTCAGGAGTACCAAACGTCGATTGGCCTATTCCACCAACTGCGCAACAAAGAAGAAGATCCGAAAAAGAGTGAGCAGTTGAGTGCACTACTCGCCAGGATGTCCGTATACATTGGCGACGAGAAGGGCGCCAACCGCTACGTCGAGGACATGAGTCCCGAGATCTCGGGGAACTCGTTCCACCACCATAAGTCCTACCAGTCGGTCTTCTACGGGAACTACCAGAACGCACAGGAGTGCCTCCTCAACATCAGCAAAACCCGTGAGGAGAATCCCAGGGTGCCCTGTGATCCCGTGTGCCCGTCACAACTCCTTATCTTTTAGATATGGAATAACGCCGCGGTCTGTATGCTCTATAGCGGACGCGTTAAGGACGCGCTGAATGTTCTTTGCAACTACAAGGGAGTTCCACCGGAACCAATCATGATCAACGTGAGCACTATCGCCGAGTTAACAACCCGGAAGAGCGAAGCGCAACGGGAGATGTTCGACCGGAACGTCGACAGAATGCCCGACCTTATGGACCCGTCCTCTATGCTACTAGTCAAAGGAGGATCTCCAGTCTTCAATTGTAAATACCCGCCGGAGCTTCCCCTGTGATATAAAGAGAGGAGTAAAGTCAGGTGTTCCTGCTGGTGCAACATATGCGCCGTGAAGAATCGGCCTTTGTACTTTGTCCCCTTCAGTGCGCGCGCGTTTTCTGGTGTTGTTCACGTGGTGTTGCTTGGCGCGCATCTCTCTCGGCATTCCAGGAGTGGTTTCACAACAGGCGATCGATCTACAGCCTCGTGAATCATCGCTGGAGAGCGGTGATTCAGCCGCGAACACAAGCGCTCCTCGTGTTCCAGTGGCGGTTTAGCCATGGATTTGCCTTCTCGGCCTCTTGCATAAGTGATGACTCTGCGCGAGAAAATCAATATTAGCGCGTGCCTGAGTCAAACGTGAACGCGATTTTTCTACTTATTAGCAAAGTTTTTGTTCTTGCAGCCCCGTCTGAGCCATGGCTTCTAACGACGCGAAGCCGACCGAATTCGAGGACTTCTATGTCATCCTGGGAGTGGAGCGGTCCGCCACCGAGCAGGAGATCAAGAACGCTTACAGGAAACTGGCGCTCAAGTACCACCCTGATCGAAACCCAGGAGACGAGAAGTGTAAGTTTCCGATATGGGCGTTCTTCCTATCGGACTGCTTTTAGCCCAGGAGACTTTCAAGAAGATCTCAATCGCGTATTCCGTTCTATCAGATCCGAACAGAAGGCGACAGTACGATTTGAGTGGCCCCAGTGGCGCCGCGCTGGATTTCGAGGGCCTCGACATCACCGAGATGGGAAGCGTCGGTAGGAGCTTGGAAACTAATTTAAATCTACAAAGGACTAAGGCTGATTTTTGGAATGCTGAAAAACCCAACATTATTCCTAGAACCTAATTACCCTCTCTTAGGACGAGTTTTCGGAGCGCTTTTCACGAAGCTCGGAGTCCCCATCCCCACGCAAATCGGACCGAAAGTCCTTTCGCAGGCTCGAGATCTCTGCGAAGGCCGAGGAGGTGATGTGAAGGACCTCAAGGCTGGTGAATCAGCCGAGGGCTCAATCAAGAATCAGGAAGCCGCCTTCTACCGTATCAAGATGCGAAGCGAGTGGCAGCAACATGGCGTCATGATAGTGTGCAAGTCACCGGCCATGAGCAAGTTCAAACTGGTGCTCTTCGATAAAGAAGGTCAGAGTCCGAAGTCCGACTGACACTGAAATCTCGAGTTCAGGTGGTGTGCGAATGATGCAAGAAAGCATGAAGAAGAAGAGCTGCACCTGTGCCGATATCTACTTTGTGCCTTTCCAGCGGGTAAATATGAGCGAATTTATTCCGATGAAGTACTACATGGACGACAAGGAGACGCCCCTGCCGTTCCACTACTTGGACACTCTTGAGACCGTCGGTAAGCCCTAAGCATACGGTACATTTCTGTATGTTGTGATTGGCTAGGTGCCCACACCTTGGACGAAAGGGACCACATCTTGTGCGTCTACGGCGACAACTGGTTGAAATCCGTCAAGTACAAGCTCACTTTCGTGCCGCTGAGCCCGAAATGTGCGGACACTGTAGTCGAACTGAACGTCCTAGAGGTAGAGTTGGCTGAGAAGAAGACCGACATGGAACAGTTCAAGAATGAGTACGTAGAAGCTAAGAAAAGGTAGGCTTCCCTCTCGGTTCTGCTTGTTTAATGCTTCATGTTCAGATATGAGGCGGCGAAAAAGCGGTTGAAGGAGGAGGATGAGGGCATCTCGAAGTCTCTAAAACGACGCGACGTTCTC
The DNA here is from genome assembly GCA_016648015.1 of Steinernema khuongi. Lineage (NCBI taxonomy): Eukaryota > Metazoa > Nematoda > Chromadorea > Rhabditida > Steinernematidae > Steinernema > Steinernema khuongi. The sequence goes on along the minus strand of JADLIF010002073.1, from coordinate 22,610 downwards.
TACGACGATCTGTTTGACCAGAGCTGTACACCTTACAACTCCAAGATGTCGCCTTCGAACAGCAGTAATAAGGGTTTCTTCGGGCTTTTCTAACTAATGCAGCTTGTACAAACTGAGAACTTCAATAGCTGAGTGGACCTGTAGGTTGTGCTCTTTCATTTAGCGACTTCTGTGATAGTGATTCTCTTTTTGTCCCATCGCCGTCTTTGTTCAACCGTTGTTAAATTTATGTGTTAATGGAGAGTTACTGTTTGCCTTTGGATCGTGCGTAGGTGCTGAAGAAGACGAGTCAGCTATGGAATCCTTCAAATTTGCAGAGTCTAGACACCTTCCGTCTCAGACACTCTCACATAGCTGGGATCTGGTCTGAACGGTCAGTGTCTATCTTGCAGAACTTGTCTACTGTCTACTCCGAGTGCCACGTGGACCAATGGTTGTCTACGTCTGCTTCAGTGGTATATAAAGGACGGGACCTCAGTCGCATAGGAATTATGCGCCGGTGATTCACTCTTTGTCCCGTCCTTGTTCGGCCGCGTTCAAATGTGTTAGTGGGGATACTGTTTTCCTTGTATGCTTTCACACTGACGCAATCGTCTCCATGTTTGTTTCCTCTCGTTTCTCTGGTTCCAACGTGGACCCTCTCCGTTCCGCTCGCTCTCTCGCCCGCACGTCATCGCGTTATCGGAGAGGGCGGGGTTTCACACCCACCGCATCCAATCAGCGTCCCGGCGCGCTTATGCTGACGCGTCCTTAGAGTCGCCACGATCAGTCTTCGTCGGGGGCACACCAATCCGACTGCTGTGTCGTCTTTCCGAATCCGCCGCCGTTCCATGAACCCAACTCCGCCGAATCCATCGACGCGGACGATATACATCCTCCCTGCTGGCTCCGCCATCCCCAGCAAGACTACTGTATACCGACCCGTCCGGGTTGCCCGCGTCGCTAATGTGAATCTCCGCCGCTCGTCCACGTCGTCTCCGACGGCGCTGGAACTCCTTCCTGCGTCGCCCCCGCTCGCTCCGAAGGCTCTGGAATGCCTCCCTGCGTTGTCCCCACGGGCGCCGAAGCGTTCGCTTCTTGCCGAAGACGTCAATGGACTCATCGACCACCGGACCCCGGGCAGTGAAGTCCCCCGGAAGCGCGAGCGTCTCACCCACCTGACGCGCGAGGAGAAGCTCGAGCGTCGGAAGATGAAGAATCGCGAGGCCGCCCAAGCGGCGCGCGACCGCAAGAAGGACCGCACCGGGAAGCTAGAACAGACGCTGCTGCAGGCGGTAGCCGAGAACCGCGCCAAGGACGAGAAGATCACCGCCCAGGAGGCAGAGATCCGGCGCCAACGCGAGGAGAACGCACGGCTCCGCGAGCAGATCGCCGCGCTCCAGAGACAGCTCGGATGCGTCGCCCACCCAGCCCAGCAGACCGCTGGAACTCCCTCCGAACCCGCTGAGTTCGCTAATCCCCTGCCGAGGGACGGAGTTCCGATGTCGCTGGCGCTACTGGTGATGGCCACGCTGATGACCCTCTGCAGCGTCTCTGCGAAGAGCTCTTCGCCGAAGATCCTGCGTGGGCGCCCATCGACGCTGCTCCGAGCGCCGATCCCGCCGCCTGCCTTCCTTCGACTTCGACGGCGCCGTTCTACCCTCAGGAGCCGCAACCTCAGGAGCTCGGTCACCTAACCCCGGAAACCGACTCTTGGAACCACGCCCACCAGGTGCCCTCGCCCGGTTCTCTCCAACTCAACTACGCGACTTCGCCTTCCTTCGACGAACTCTACCCCGAGAACTCCTTCTTCGAGTACAAGGAGGACAAGATCGACGGGGAGGGAGAGTCCTTCCTAGACGCCATTGGTCCTCTGATAGCCGACGATTTCCCCGACCTCGACGAGTACATGCGCCTCCCCATCTACTGACCCCCATAGCTTCTAGTAGTTGCACATATTTATTTGGTCCTGTATATAAATATTGAATCTCTCAATTCCTGACCATACACAGACGAGACACCACTTTGTCTAGACATCGCAGTCTGCTCCTCCTATGTGGTGCCCCCTAAGCTCGCAGTTACTGTAACAAGAACTATTTATTTCGTGCGCATATAAATCTTGAATCTCTCAAACATAAGAATAACAATTAAAAACAACAGATAGCTTTTCAATGGACAGACAACAAGGACAACAGACAGTTTATTCTCACCGTATCAAGCGGATACCGCGGCTCCATTGGCTCGATTCGTCAAATCTTCTTCGGCTTCTTCTTCACCGTCGCTGAGATCGAGATCCTCGATCTGCGGACACGGGTACCGCAGGATGGCGGCGACACCCGACAGTAATCCCAACTGTTCACCGGAAACGTGCATGCTTGAGAATATGAGGACGTTTCCGTTCTGCTCCTTGACGGTCTCCACCAATCGGACGTACTTCTGACGCTCGGCGATACTGTTCGAGCGGAAAAGCTTGTCTGAGAGTAGCAGGGTCTCGATGGCCTCCAGACCGACGGCACTCAAGACGTGGTTGTATCCGTAGAAGGCTCGGTCAGGCTCCGTGGACATCAGCTCGTAGAACTCGTTTAGGGCCTTCGTCTCGGCCTGCGCCTTGGTATCGCTCAGTTTGGAAGCCAACGCCGGCTGTTCCAGGAGCTCCTTCACCGAGCGCTTGAACCCAGAGGAGCAGTGCGCAACGACGAACTTGCTCTTGTTCTCAGCGATGCTCTTGATGCCTTCTTTGTCCGCGTACGCCGTCAGGTACTCCATGAACTGGTCGCGGACGAATCCTGGACTTCCAACGACGACGCACTTCACGACCTCCAGGTCGACGTGGCGGAAGAAGGCCACGCAGATCGTGTTGTAGAAGCGTTCCATTCCTTTGTCGTGGTTCTGGGTGAACCCTTTCCGTTTCCGGGGGATCTGCATGTTGATCGAGGCCTTGACTATGGTCATTGTGGAGGTGACCAAGCAGACGCGAGCGATCCCTTCGTGCATCACGACCACCGCCACGTCGGCCTTCGCCCCAGTGTCCATGGCTTCGTCCAGCCTCTCCAAGTCGATAGAGTCCCAGTTGTGCTTGTAGAGCGTGAAACGGCGGTTGATGGCGATGTCGTGCGTGTGGTAGGCTCCGATCTTCACGTAGTCGTTCTCCGAAACGTTGCGGCCCTTCAGGTGGAGCTCTCCGGCCTCTGCGTCGAAGTCGATGTCGCTGACTTGGATCGAGAGTGTGATCATGACGCGTGTGGTGTTCACACTGCCTGTGGCCGACTCGTTGACCACTTTTCTGGCTGTGGACATTGTGATGATGTCGTTGGATCGGATCAGGTTGTAGATGTGCCACATCTCTTCTCGCTCTTCACACATGAGGGAGACGTTCCTAAAAGAGCCTCGATCAGTAATGGGCCTTAGAATCGTGCATCACAGAATTTAGCCACTTCGAAATCGATTAAAATGATGTCATAGTTTAGAGATTTCAACATACCCGCTGCCGTCACGGCTGATGTATCTCTTAAAGCATCTCATGTTGCCAGTGATCCAGTTATTTGAAGTAAGCTCCGATTATATCGTCGTCACCTGAAACAGCGTAGGATGAAGGAGGTGCAAGGACAAGCGATCGGGGGCAACGAACAGGACGAGACAGAGGGCAGCCTTACTTCCGCAAATGATTACAGTTGTTAGCGATCTCCGTCGAGTCAACAACGGCTTCGGTAAAAGTACTAAGCGCTTTACTGACGTTGCATTCCATGCAGCAGAGAACGAAAAAGAGAAGCGTCGACACCGTTCCAGGCATAAAATGAAGTTAGAGAGGCTGACTCTAAAAGCAGATGCTTGTATGGACGGATTCGGGGACGAAGCGACGCGACGACGAGCACGACGAAAGCAATGCGGGCGATAAAGAATTTAGCGTCGCTTCAGGAATAGTCAGCGGCGGATGCACGCGCCTTTCACAATACGAGAGTGAGCAGCGAACGCGAGCGGACACTAGAAGGAAGGCAAACAGCAGCAGCTGCCAGTCGACGACACTACGAAACACGTTCAAAGTACGGCCGCATGACCGTGCATTGAAGCACATGATTGCCCTGGGGCGCTGGCACGTATGAGGTGGAAATGTTTTAGACGGAAAACAGGTTACCAAACAGCAATAACAAACAAAACCGCGATACTGGATCCCAGTAGGTCCTGCGTCAGAGTCATTCGAAACGGTAGGTCAAGCAGAACATAATACTGTCCAAGGGAATCAAAGGACGAATGGAGAGGGAAATAATTTACAAAACAAAGGACAACCTAACAAGAAAACAACCCGCAATGTACAGTAGCTTCAATAATGTCGGCCTCGCTTCGACTGCCTTGATGAGTCATCGTAGTTGTGACCGGAGATGGGACCGACGCTAGGCCCTCCAAAGGCGGTGTCGCCGTGGGCACGACGGTCAGCAGTTCTTATTTCGTCTTTTACCTGGAAAGGACGCGATTTTAGGACCTCTCGTGCTTTGAATACCTGGCTTTCGAGATTGTTCCCTCGGTGATGCCCCCTTCCGCGGTGACCTCCTCGGTAGTTCCGGCCTCCGCCGCCTCCACGACCAGCCTTCTTCCAGGACGGAACTTCTGGTTCAGGCGCCACTACTTCGCTCGTGCGGCCTCCGCGATCAGCGGGATTTTCGCTCAACAGGAATTTCCTAAGCGGATTCTGGGTCCGCTCGCGTACTGCGGACGAGCTCGTTTTATCGACGAACAGGAGATCTGAACACAGCTGGTAACGGACCGAAGAAGTAGTACAGTATCCTTACCTGACTTTGCCGCGATTAGGTCGCTCATCTCGACCTCGGTGTTGCAACTTATCTTGCTCCGCGCTTCTTCGTACGTCTTCAGTACTTCGTCCTTCTTGTGCGCTCCTTTCTCGGACCATGTGAACGAGTCCACTGTGACGTCGAGACGCTTCAGCAGGAGCTCCCTCCGAAGTGCGTACTCCTTGGACAGGTCCCGGTTTATCTTGTTTACCAGATCCCACTGTTTGTTGTCAAGCGTAGCCGTGTAGAGGGACGTTCCCTTGGGTGCAGGTGGCAGTGCTTCGACCTGGAAAGGATGGAGTTTTGAGAGGAGACAGAGAAGACGACAGACTTACGGCTGAAGCTAGAAGTTCCAAAGCGTTATCGGAGGATATCTGGGCTTGTGGGACATGAAGCTGGCTCAATGTGGTCAGAAGCAACTGGCCATTGCTCTGGAATGGGTAAACATGTAAAGCTTAAACAAATAGAAGAACTTACCATCTCATTGGTGAGCGGAGCCGCCATGTACAGGTTTTGTCCAGCTTGGCGGAGCTTCCTGAAAAACCCAGAGGGCAAATAAGAATCATACTATGCGATACACTCGGAACGTCGCCTAATCTCAAACTTCTTTCCGTAAGATCACGATTCCTAGCTGAACTTGTCGATGGATGAAAGACTAAAGGCCACGAAGTGCTCAGAATTCGTCAATATTTGTAAGACGCTGTGACTACTTCTAAGGTTTGCGATGACAAAGGCCGCGCGTGGGTGCCATTGTGTGTTCATCTCGACTGACTTCCCACAAACAAGTATTTCGTCACTCCGCTCGTTTCGTGCTATCCCAGTCGAGTTAATCGAAGTCGACAACATGGCAGAGGATCATTATTTTCGGTCCCGACGCGACGACCCGTTTTTCTGTCTTATGCGTGCCGATATGCATGGAAGAGTCCGTCCCTCTACCGTTTCCGGGTCTGGTAGACACAGACACTCCAGTGTCTGTTCTGCAGAATTGTGTCTCAGCGTCTAGGCTGCAGACGTGTCTGTCTGGCCCGAGATGAGCACCAGACGGCATTCGTAAGCTCGACAGTCCGCGACGACGGTCGGGTTTGATAGAGGAGGGGAGTGTGGAGATCCGGTTGCTTTCCTGGATCGAAGCCCCCAAACGGTCGACGAAGCGATCCGCTTCAGATAGATCCGTTCTAGTGCCCCAGCTTTCCATCTCCGGTTAAGTCCGCCGTCTCCATAGCCCACGCCTTCTCTATGAGAAGCAACTGCGCAGTTTGGTGGAGTAGAGACGGTTGCTCGAGATTCGACTTGATTTGATTTGAGTATTGTGTAACTTCAGAGTGACCCTTATCTTGGACGCGAATCGGACGGTTTTATCCTAATTCCACTGCAAACCGGATTATCACATGGATTATTCAACACACAGATTGGGGAAAATGTCACTATGGATGGACGGGGGAGGAAAGTGAGATCTGACAACGATGACTATGGATGGAGATCGGAGCAGAAGCGTGGAGATCAAAGACAGGCCAGGATGCATTCGAGACATGAGCACAGGTTCGCGTTGATCGCCTGACGTGACGCTCTCTGAAAAGGCGATTGGATTGATTTCACAAGATGGACACTTCTGAGCGTCCTCCAACTCTGAGCTCTCTGGCTCTGAACTCACCGGATTGAGGAAGGCGCCGGCGTACCTCCAAAGACCTGCGAAGCCGGACTGCTGCAAGAAGGAGCACACCTGCTGGGGTGTGGTGCCGGCGGGGGAGTCCTCTAGAGCGCTCGTCTCGATGAGCCGGACTACCGTACTCAGCATGCGCGCACTGTGGCAGCCCTGGACCAGGCTGACGATCCGCTGGTCCAGCAGGCACTCGATCACGGGCACCACCGTCGGGAATACGGTAACCGCCTCCAGCAGGTAGTCCAGGACGATGCTCACGTTGGGACAGCTGCGCGCCAGGATCGCCTGCAAGTAGGGCGTTCGATCTTGACGGAGCCGCTCGGACGCACCAGGACGGTGACGGTGAGGCTCTGGGCTTGCTCTCCGCAGATGATGGAGGGGTCGAGGAGGACGGCGGTCTCCTCCTCCTCGTCCTCGTTCCACACGGAGATGGTCGGGTTCTCGGCGACGGTGTGGGGCGTGCGGAGGTCGTCGCTGGCCCACAGTGGCGGCAGCACCGACTTCGCCGTCTGCGCGTCTCCAGAAGCCCCCAGTCGGAAGCGCTGCTGGACCTTCTCGTCGAAGGGCAGAAGGGCGATGATGTATGGGATGTTGTCCATGGTCAGCACATATGGGTTCCTGGAAGGCTTTTGAGAGGTCTTACAGACGCGGACCTACTTGTTCTTGGTCTTGGCGGTGATGCGGAGGATGAGGTGGAGCAGCTGGAGCACCTTCGGCGAGAGGAACGGCTGGCGGAGACCCTTGAGGAGGTAGCCGACGAGGGCGAAGTTGAAATTCGCGCGGAAGGAGAGCCCCGCGTACTGGTCCAGCGCCTTCAGGTCCCACTCCAAGTGGTGCCGTGCGTCCATCGTCACTTGCTCGATCGTCTGAAGGTTCAGTAGAAGTCCACTCGAAGGACAACTCGACCTACCGTATGCTCGAAGACGCCCATGTGGTCGAGGTTAAGGAGGTTGGTGTGGAGGAGCTGGATGGCGTATTCGTAGACGGTGGCGTGCTCCAGCTGGAAGAGGAGGATGACGATCCAGAAGACGAGTCGGTGGACGGGCGAGTTGGAGGCGGTGAGCGTGTGGAGTCGCACGAGGGCCAGAGTGACGCCCGAGATGCAGGCGAGCGAGTCGCGCCGTTTGACCACCTGGACGAGCGTGGCGATGACGTTGCGGATGTCAGAGTCGGATACGGTGTTGGCCAAGCAGCTGTAGGCGACCAGCGAGCGGATCTGGAGTGAGGTGGTGGCCGTGGAGCGGAAGGCCCATTGGCGCGAGATGTTCCGCCACTCGCCGAGCCAGTCCCGAAGCTCCGAGGAGGAGCCTTTCTCCAGGTCCTAGAGGCCACGGTTACACCCTTTGCCGATAGCCCAGGACATACCCCGACGATGGCCATAAGGAGTGTGATGAGTTGGTGGACGTTGGACAGAGAAGTCGAGTCGTCTTCGAGGCTCTTCTCCTGCTGGTCCGAGGAGGAGGAGTCGTCGCAGGCGCTGCGACCGTAGAGGTCGATCTCGTCCTCGATGTTCATCATCTTCATAGCGCCGTTAAGCACCGCCTGGCCGCACGGCATCTCGTCCACGTTGAAGAGCCGCAGTGCCTCCTCGTTGCTCAGCTGGCGCAGGAAGATAGACAGACAGCGTCGAAGGTCGTCTAGAGACACGTTGACGTAGACAGAGAGGAGGCTTACCGCAGAATTCGGTGTCCGGGTTGGAGCCGAAGCTGTGGAAGACGTTGGAGACGATGGCGAAGATGGCGTAGCGCATGAACTTGGAGCCCGAGCCGGCGAGACACGTCACCACGTGCATGATGTTGGGGAGTTGGGTCTCGACTGGAAGGGGAACCCATAACATGAAGATCTAGTGTGTCTGCGTATCTTGTGTGCGGCCCTTCGTCACATAATGGGATCTTACCATCGTCACCACAGAAGTATTATCGGCCTAAGGGCTCTCACCCCGAAGGCCTTTCCAAAAATATTGACCTCAGAGGGTCCGATCACACACCGGAAATGATAAAGAGATCTTTAAATGAGATCGTTAAATGAGATCATAGGATGAGAGATCGGAAGACAAGAGTTCCAAAAAATAGTTGAGCGGTACGCGCCGAACCGCTCTGAAGTAGCGGCGAAGATCAAGGAGCCCATGCGGGGCCAACCGTCTCCTCAGAGCGGTACGAGAAGAAGAGAGAGCGCAGAGAAGTCAGAGAGATGTTTCTGGCTCTGGATAGCTGTGACCCTGTCACCCTGGTTAGCCGAAAAGGAAACTTAGGACCTTCAGATATCCTCCTTGTGAAGTAAGAGTGACCTACCACCAGAGCTGGTAACCGAAACTTTCGGTTATCTATTTCAGAGTCCTACATGGGAAGCATGCAAGCTTTCGGGAAAGGATACGGTAATGAAGAGAACAACAGCTGCATTACTGCAATGATAAGGAGAAGGAGAGCTGACCCAGCATGACCACATCCTCGCCAAAGAAGTATTAGCGGCCCAAGGGGGAACCCCAAAGGCCTTTCCAAAAATTTCGACCACGGAAGGCCACACGGCGTGTGACCGGGTCGAGGAGGAGGTCCCGAAGACCTCAAAGATGTATGTATGCGGAAGCTCCGAAAATGCGGTGAAGATCAAGAAGCAAAGATCAAGGAGCCCATAGGGGGCTGACCGTCCCGTCAGAGCGGTGTCACAAAAAGAGAGCGCAGAGAAGTCAGAGAAATGTTTCAGTGACCGTGGGTTCCTGTGTTGGTCTCTTTTCTGTTCCCTAGCTGGGATCTCAGCAACTCTATAGTGTGCATATCCACTCTACAATCCTGATCTCCTCAGGAGCTCAGAACTGTGGCTGCACGGTGAACAAAGACAGCGCCAGAGGTCTTCCACAGCGGCTTGCTCCACCCTATGCTTAACCGTCCATGAGTCTTTACCGTTGATGGCCTCGGCGTTGAAGGAGAGGACGAGCATGACCACCTTGACCTCACAGAAGTATTATCGGCCTAAGGGCTCTCACCCCGAAGGCCTTTCCAAAAATTGTGACCACAGAGGATCCTGACTCAGGACCCTCTGTGGTCACTCCTGAGCAAACTCTGAGCACAGAGAAGTCAGAGAGTAGGTTACGGTGGACGGTCACCCAGAAACGAGGGGCTTGAAGAAGAGGTGGAAGATCAAGGAGCCCATGCAGGGTTGACCGTCTCCTCAGAGCGGTGTGAGAAGAAGAGAGAGCGCAGAGAAGTTAGAGAAATGTTTCTGGTTTTAGGTTCCTTTTCTGTTCCCTAGCTGGGATCCCACCACAGCGGTTTGCTCCACCCCATGCTTAAAACTTCTTGAGTCCTTACCGTGAGAGGAGGAGAGAGCGCAGAGAAGTCAGATAAATGTTCAATGAATCTTGCGTTTCTGTGCGAACGAAAAAGTTTGGGCCCATGCTTGGTACACAGCTCTGTTCAGAGGCGATAAAATGTGAAACTCAAAGTTCAACGTCATCAATGCTTTGGAATCAGTTGTAGGAAAGTACCAAGAACATATCTATTAAAACGCTCGGCTAGCAAATTGTCCCCACCGAACGCAGAGCATACATCAAATATATAGAAGTAGCTCAAGATTAGATCCCTCTCAAGATTAGCCTCACAGTTTAGGTTACCGTTTTGTCGTATCAGGTCTGAGGGGTGAACCTCAAAGGCCTTTCCAAAAATTGTGACTACGAAGGTCAGAGGACTCACTGAGAGATCATAACGGGATCCTTAAGCAGAGTGATCGTAATGACTCCAAAAATGAGTGCTCCGAAGAATGCGGCGAGGATCAAGAACTCCATACAGGGCCGACCATCTCCTCAGAGCGGTGCGAGAAGAAGAGAGAGCGCAGAGAAGTCAGAGGAATGTTTCAGTGGATCTTGCGTTTCTGTGCGGGTCTCTTTTCTGTTCCCTAGCTGGGATCCCAGAAACTCAACCCCATGCTTAAGCCTTCTTGAGACCTTACCGTTGATGGCCTCGGCGTTAAAGGAGAGGACGAGCATGACCTACTCGTCACCACAGAAGTATTATCGGCCTAAGGGCTGCCACCCCGAAGGCCTCTCCAAAAAAATTGTGTGTCAATAAATCCGTGCGAAAAAAGGTGTGCCCCGAGGGGCTTGAAGAAGAGGCGAAGATCAAGGAGCCCATGCAGGGTTGACCGTCTCCTCAGAGCGGTGCGAGAAGAAGAGAGAGTGCAGAGAAGTCAGAGAAATGTCTCTGGCATTGGATGGAATTTCCACATTTCGATGAAACATTTCCAATGTAAGCCAGTAGAGTGACTGTCGCCAGAAAGGTTCGATGCCTTTCTGGTCTCTTTTATGTCTTTTCTGCCCCCCGCTGGGACCCCATGTTTAACTTCCGCTTATAGTTATGCTCTTCTTTTGTTTTTTTTTTCGAGCCTCCGGAGGTCTCTCTGAAGCTTCAAGCCTCAACAGAGAATCCTGAATCCCGGTCATCTGTGCTCGGGCCGTCGAAACCACTCTTGGCGGGTTCGGTGCCTCTCTTTGGTTGCATTTCTTTTCCCCATATTTCCTTCACAATGAAGCATGATTTCGTCCCCACAGAAGTATTATCGGCCTAAGGGCTGCCACCCCGAAGGCCTTTCCAAAAATTGGTCATCGTCATGGAGACCTGGAGAGGTCATAAGAGCTCCAAAAAATTACACGCTACAGAAAGGGCGAAGCTCAAGGAGCCCATGCAGAGCCGACCGTCTCCTCAGAGCGGTGTGAGAAGAAGAGAGAGCGCAGAGAAGTCAAAGAAATGTTTCAGTGGCTCTTGCGTTTCTGTGCGGGTCCCCTCTCTGTCTTTTCTGTTTCCTAACTGGAATCCACCCCATGCTGAACCCTTCTTGACTCCTTACCGTTGATGGCCTCGGCATTGAAAGAGAGGACGAGCAGGAAGGCGAGGAGCTTGGGCAACGTCTTGCAGTCGTCGGTCTCCGTGGTGGCCGTCAGCGAGAGCTCCTCAAGAAGGCGCGCGATGACCGTGGAGGCGAAGAAGTTGGACCGGCAGACGAGTGCCTGGGCGAGTTCGCAGAGGTGGGCCAGGGGATAGGGCGACGCTAGCAGGTGGTCCAGGAGGGCGCCTAGGATGCGCTCCTCGGCCCCTACTACGGGCCACACTTCGGTGAGCATGAGGGGCCCCACAGGCGAGGAGCCAGCCCCGAGTGTGGAGGTGCTTGCCACCAGGTGCGCGAACAGGTCCTGCAGAAGAGAATCTTATCAGGGGAGCTCCTTGGGGGTAGGAGATGGGATACCTGCAGTTGGTCGGCGTCCAGCTGGCGCATGCCGCCCCAGCAGTCACGGAGGCAGCCGATGAGGATCGGGTTCGCGTGCTGGATGATCTTGGGCACGAGGGAGAGAAGTAGCGTGGGTTGGTTCTCGATAAGGAGCGTCAGGATGGGCGCGATGAAGCGCGAGCAGTTCGTGGGGATGAAGACGCACGGAGTGTCCTGGAGTCTCGCCGCGATCGGCAGGTTCAGCGCCAGGGCCAGGTTGTTCAGGAGCCTGAGGGCAGGAGTAGGAGGGGTTTCGGACTCAGATCTACCTATAGGCGGTGGAGCGGACGTTGGCCTCGGGGTCGACGAGGCGCACGACGGCGAGGGCGGTGACGTCGTCGCAGTTGGCGCGGAGCTGGACGCGCGTGTCCTGGCGACTCTCGGAGCTCGAGCGGACCCGGACGGCGCCCACCTTCTCCACGAGGCGCCGGGCGTTGGCCAGCGCCAGCGAGAAGACGTGGCTGTTGTCCCCAAGGACGAAGGTGATCGTCCGCGCGTCGATCAACTCGATCTGCTCGAACGCCGCGCACAAGTAGAGGTCGGATACTGTAGCCAGAGCCCCGCCTCGCCACTGCGTCACCCGCTCGATCTGGATGATCTTGTCGATCAGCTGAAGGAGGGGCTGGAGGGACTGGGAGGGAGTCAAGTACCTTGACGGTGACTTCGGCGTCGGTGGCCGAGATGAGGTTCGCCTTGACGGAGAAGGAGGGCTCCGCGTGGAGAAGAAGGGCCGTGAAGGAGGGGAGCGCCTCGCTGGAGATGCCCACCGAGCCGAGGCCAAACTCCACGCGCACCTGAAGAAGAAGGGGCTTAGGCGCCGGTGCCCTTGGCCTACCTGGGAGAAGATGGCGTCTCCGAGCTGTGTGAGGATCTTCGGCGAGCAGAGGGGCACCACGAGCTTCTCCACGTTCTTCAGCACCGTCAGCGAGAGGATCTTCGTCTGAAGAAGGCCAGGCTGAACCAGGAGAGAGGGCCAGGCTTACCAGGGGAGGCGGGTACTCGCAGAAGAGGCAGTCGACCACGCAGACGAACTTCGTCTTGGCGCACTTGTCGTCGATCTGCTTCCGAAGGAGGTCGATGTCCGCGGCGACGATGCGTCTCAGCACAAGCACGAAGACGGGCCCGGTGGAGGAGGCGGCCGCGTAGAAGCAGGGCAGAACCGTCTCCCCGGAGAGCGCCTCCAGGTTCGACGAGAAGGAGCTGAGACCCATGCTGGGCACGTTATCTGAAGGAGTTGCACTGGCCTAGGAAGGGGACACTTACCGGGCAGGGACTGCAGGAGGGCGTCGATGCGGGAGCAGAGGTTGGAGTGGGCGGAGTGGAGCCTCAGATTCCTGATGATCTCGCAGCGATTCATGGAGAAGAGCGAGTGGATGCTGTGAAGAAGGGGCAGGTTGATCGAGGGCACCAGAGTCGCCGACTCCAGCCAGGCCACGGCGCTGTCATTCAGCGCGATCGACGACAAGAAGCTAAGGGGAAGGATTAGGCTTCTCAGCTCCTTCTCGTCGCCTACTTGTTGACGACGGCCTGCTTGCCGACGACGAGCTGCTGGAAGTGGGACATGGTCCACTCCTTGGAGAAGGTGGGTTGGTTCACGGTGGTCTGCAGGATCTTGGAGACGAGAGTGAGGCCGCGGCTCATGGCCCGCGTGGGGCGTTTCGAGACCATCTGGTTCTCGTAGGGACTCACGATGACCGGGTTGAAGAAGCGCAGGAAGAGGATCTTGCCCAGCGCGGAGAGTCCCGCGTTCGGGAAGCGCGCGTTGATCACGTGGTAGAGCGAGTGGCACACGGTCCGCAGTTGGCCTGGGAACTCCGCCTCCGAGCCCAGGATGAGGCGGAAGCCCAGCTCAGCCACTGCGCTGGTCGCCTGGATCCCGCTCTCCGCCGCAGCCCCGCTGGAGAGCCTGTCAAGGAGGTCAGATCTGAGGCTAGGGGAGACCCACCTGTCCTGCTCTATCTCGTAGGACTTGTCCGGGGTCTGAAGCATGAACTGGAAGAGCGGAGCCAGGGTGCGCATCAAGTAGGCGTGGCCGAAGACCCGGAAGCAGTAGCCGATGATCTTGGCGGCGAGCGAGGAGCCGCGGAAGAGGGTGGAGGGACTCATGGAGCCCTCGGCCTCCTTCCACAGCACCGTCCAGAGCAGTTCGCTGAGGAGGTGTCGCTCGGAGAAGGTGGTGACGAGGACACGGCTCAGCTGGTCCATGCACTCGTTGGGGAGCGCGTTGGCCAGCGCGTTCACCATGGGCAGCGTCCCGTCGTCTGTGATCAGCGTGATGAGCTTAAGAAGCTCCGTCTGCTGCGCGTTCAGCTCGGAGCCCACGCCGGCCGTCTTCTTGGCCGATAGCACCCGGCAGAGCGCCTCCAGCATGTAGCCGTGCAGGCGGATGTCCCCGGACCAGCCGGCCTCCACCAGCCGGCCTATGCCCAGCTCCGGGTTCCCGTTGACCAGCGCCGCCAACGTGGACAGCGCGGCGTCGTCGATGCGCGCCACTATCTCCGAGCAGCTGGAGACGGCTTCTGGGCAGCCGAGGGGGCCTGAGGGCTCGCTGGAGGAGGGAGTAGACGAGGAGACCAAGTGTGTGTGGCTCGAGGAGACGATCTGCGATGCCTGGAGGAAGGCTTTAGTTGGGTCTTAGGGTCTTAGGGGGTCCTTTTAAGAGCTCTCCATTTCCCTGAACCTACCTGTGAGGCGAGTCCGGGACTCGCTACGGCGTAGGAGTGGTGAAAGGTGTCCACGAGGAGGTTGAAGAGTCGGTTGAAGGAGGCGCCGCTCGGGGAGATGGAAAGCGTCGCCAGGAGCTTCCCGATGGAGCAGAGTAGCGCGAGGAGAGAGTCACTGAAGTGGGTGGTTAGGATCTCGAGATGTCAAATCGTTTGAAGTGGGCTTAGAACCCCAAGTCTTGGAGCTTTCCAGGTAGCCTACTTTTAACCATAGCAGGCAGCTCTACACAGCTCTTGGAGCACTTCCTAAGGCTCCCTTATCAGTCAGCTCGACCCATAAGAATCGACCTAAGACTCGGACTCACCTCTTGAGGGAGGAGTTGTTGTAGGCGGGGAAGGAAGAGAGAAGATTGGAGAAGTGGTCGACGAGGCGACTCTGGATGGACGCGGGGATCCGGTGGGACGAGGAGACGCCCAGGATGAGTGTGATGAGCCCGGAGAGCTTCTTGATGAGGGTGAGCGACTTCTGACTCGCCAGAGAGGAGCCTCCGGCGAGTCCACCCGAGCTGCTTCCGCCGCTCTTCGTGGACGTCGTGTCCGTGAGGTGGCCCATGCTCTCCATGCGCACATCTAAAGGATAGGGGATGGAGATGCCCAGGATCTATCCAGGCCCCTAATGACCCTAACCCTTCCCCTCGGGACCCAAGACCCACTTACTCATCTGCTCGGAGTGGGTGAGGAGCGCGGAGAGGATCTGAATGGTGCTCTCGGTCTTGAGGACGACGACGGCGCGGCGACTGAGCATGTTGGAGAGGATGTAGATGACGTGCTCGATGAAGGCGCCGTTGGAGGAGTGCTGGGCCAGCTGGCACGAGATCGTGTGCAGGATGAAGTGGTCCAAGGAGAAGTCCATCTCGAAGCTGATCACCTCCTTCACGATCTTCGTCATCGCGTCCCGGAGACTCGCCTGCGGCTGCTCCGTCCGCAGCACCGACAGCAGCTTGTTCAAGAAGGTGGTCACCTGCAGAGCCTGAAGAGCCTTCTAGAGCCCTCTGACCTACTTGGTTCTGCTCGTTGGCGTAGATGAGGTGCGCGAAGGAGCAGAGGAAGCCGCTCATGTTGCTCCACACGTCCAGCGTCGTCTGCTGGAGGTCGGGCCCGGCGCCCGACGCCGCCACTCGAGTCACGTGCTCCACGAAGTCCGCGTGGTCCTTGGACTCGGCCACCAGATGCGCCGTGAACAGCTCCCAGATACGGTAGCTCTCGTGCCAGGCCTCTGTGGACGCGGCGTTGGTCTGGGGAAGCGTGCGGAGGCACTTGTACACGGACTTCTGGAATTGTGATAAGCTTCTTAGAAGGACTGATACTAAGCTGGTTTGCATATCTCCTCCTTCTCTGTTGTATAGCGCAGTTGTTAGAGGCTTGGACTACCAGTCAGAAGGTCGAGGGTTCGAACCCCGGAGGAGACCAGCATTTTTTTCTCCACATCTCCTACCTGGAGGGCGACGCGTCCAGCCGTGACGATGCTTTCTGACTCGGAGGCGGCGGCCAAGTGCGCGCTGAGACTCGAGTGGAGCGAGGGGGAGATGAGGGAGGCGTGGACGCAGTTGAGGCCGAAGAGCGAGAGGCAGCAGAGGACGAGGTCCGCGTCGCAGCTCCACAAGTAGAGGAAGCAGACGGCCTCGAACTTGACGAGACTCTGCGCCGTCATCACGTCCACCGACTCCTCGACCACGCCGTTCTGCCTCAAGTAGGCGACGCGGTGCTGCATGATGGCCCGCAGCCAGGTGATCACGTGCTCCGCGTTGCTGATCTGAAAGCTGAGCTGAAGGTCGCCTTCTTGGCCTTCTGCCTACCTGGAAGTGGATGAGCTTCTGGCAGACGGCGAAGAGCATGTGGGAGCCGACGGAGAAGAAGGTGGCGAGACCCTCGGCGCGCGAGCGACAGTTCCACTGCGGGATGACCTCGTGGAGCGCCAGGAGGGCCTGCATGGCGTTGGTGTGCAGCTGGCCGTGGTCCACAAGAAGGACCAGCGCAGAGACCACGCTCTCCACGAAGGGGTCCGAGAAGCCCAGGGGCTCCGCCGAGGGGTCATCGGGGTTCATGAAGGGCTGAAGGAGGGATGGGATAAGTAGATGGGTCCCGGACCCACCCTTTGGCGGATCATGATGTAAGGCTGGGTGTTGACGAGCTTGAGGATGGCGACGAGGAGCATCTGGTGGGAGCATCCGTCGGGCGCCAAGTTGGTGGTGGAGCCGCGCTCGACGCGCCACTTCACGGACATCTTCTGCCAGCTGCGAGAGACGCTGATGGGGAGATGGCCCGAGGAGGCGGCGATGGGGTCCGTCTCGAGGACCTTCTCGATGCAGTTCATGAGCAGCTTGCGCAGGTCGTCCGAGCGACTCCACACCATGTCGATCTTAGGCCACCAGTGGAGTCTTCGCTGGACCGAGATCTTCAGGAGCGCCTCGATGAGCACGAGCTGGAGCATGGGTTGTGAGGCGTTCAGGCACAGGCGGAACATGTCGTTGTCGAACTTCAGCCTGAAGGAGGTATGGGTAAGGGTCTTGGGGCTACAGTAAGACTACAGTACCTGAAGAGGGACACTAGCAGGTCGACGACGACGCTCCTGTCGATGTCCCGAGGCCGCGCCGAGCCCAAGAGGATCGTCTTCACAGGGCCGATCAGCTGCTGGACGATGTTGAAGACGAAGTAGTCGCTCAGGTTGACGTAGGTGGCCGACTTGCACAAGAAGACGGCCGCGTGACAGGCATACTGTAGTTGGCCCGACCACACGGGCCTCGCCGCGCCAGCGCACTGATTTAGGCACGAGTTGATCGTCTCCAGGAACTGGTGCTTGATCTGCACCGCCGGCGCCAGGGTCTGGTTCCCCTCCGCGTGCGCGATAAGCTCCAGCGAGCACTGAAGGAGCGTGTAGGAGCCTCCCTGGACCCAGAGCCTACCGGGGAGACGGCGATGAGGAGCATCTGGACGGGCCAGCAGATAGCGCGGCGTCGCATCTCGAAGCTGTTCATCACCATGAAGAGCCGGTCACAGGCGTCTGAAGAAGGGTCAAGCAGGCGTGGAGGGTTACGGTACCTGAGAGCTGCTCGTGGGCGGAGTGCTGGAGCAGGCCGAACTGGTCGGGGTTGGCCTCGATCCACTTCCACATGGCGGAGGAGAGCATCGCGCACACGGGCTCCACGAACTCCTTGCGCACGGGGTAGTGCGCCAGGACCTGGTTGAGGATCTTGATGACGTCGCAGAGCACGTAGGTCACGTGGCTCATCATGCTCAAGTGCTTCAGCGCGTCCTCCACCGTCTCGTCGGGCGTCTCCTCGGCCTTCAGCGCCTCCAGGGTCGCGTCCAGCTTCGCGATCATCATCGTCGAGTAGAGCGCCCCCACGCGCGCCACTATCGCCGTCGCCGTGTCGTGGACCTAGAAGTAGACCTCTCTCCTCCCAGCTCTCCCTCGGCCAGAACCTACCTGGGAGCCGGCTCCACACGCCGTCATCATCTGCCACATCTCCTCGAGGAGCTGGCCCATGCAGGCCTCGCGCTCCGGCCTTCTGGCCAGAGGCCCCTCCGCCTCCTGGAGGCACTCCAGAAGGGTCTCCATGACGATGAGGCGCGACTGGGTGAGCGCGAGCTCAGAAGTCCATCGCTGAAGAAGGGGTTAGGCTTCTGACAAGGCCACTTACGCTCGCGTTGACGGCCTTCAGGACGCGGACCAGGGAGACGACCACCATCTGGAGGTGGTTCTTGGAGACGTTGATGATGCACGAGTGCGTCGTGTCAAGGAGCTGCCGCGTTTCCCGGTCGATCGGACGGCCCGTATTCGTCGGCAGCTGCAATAGGGCGATGTGGACGGGGAGAACCCAAGGAGGAGAGAGCCCCAGAAGAGAATGGGAGAGATTCTGACCCTCTAGGATCACCAGGTCAAGTGCTAGATAGGATTGCTTCTAGCCCTCCATGTTCTGCCAGCGTCCCTCGGACCTCCGCGCCTACCTGGTCCTGGTAGCGCTGGATGAGCGAGGAGATCCATTCCAGCTGCTTCTTCGGGAACTGCGACGAGTTCGAAGAAGTGATGGGACGCGACATGGCCTTCTTCAGCTTCACACCCTTCAGCTCTGCGGGAATCCCATGGCGATCCTGAAAGCGGCTCTGGTCTACGGGCGCCGCCCTGGGCCTCAAGTATGCGATCGACATCGACGAGTCGGACACTTGGCGGAGAATCTTTGGGATAGAGTTTATTTGTGCGATATTTACAAGAAGTTCACGAGGGCCGAGGGCAGTCTACAGGGGCTAAAGTGACAGACCAGGAGGAGGGTAAAGCCTAACGCGGGACAACGATCGGAGGAATGTTTGGACTCGTAGGGTGGGGCAAGGGAGGAAGGAGAAAGGCGACGCTGTCCAGATGAGGAGTAGATAGGCCAGAAATGGAAAGGAGACTGATTAGACCCGAATGGGGATCAGGACCTGGGCTAAGTCCTATTCCGAATCCAGAATCGGAGGAGATAGACCCGGATTGGGGTTAAACTGTGCTAAAGAATCTAAGGGAGGATCTGGTCTTCGGACAAGTCAAACAGGATCGGGCTCTGGGAAGGCGGGGATGGTGAGCAGGACGTCGAGGTCGGGGTTGTGGTCCTTAAGTGAGTTGTAGGCGTAGAAGCGCACAAAGTCGACGAGCGTGGCGAAGAACTGCTGCGTGTTCAAGAAGGCGTAGCCCTTGGGCCCGGGCGAGCGGTAGTCGCGGTACTCGATCAGGCAGTGGTGGATGGCGCCCGAGCAGGTGATGCTCAGGGCGTAGAAGCCCTGCTTGGTGTTGCTGGGTCGGATGAGGAAGATGCCGTCGCGGCGCGTTGGATTCGTCTCCATGAGCTGGCGAAGTAGCTGGACCGCGCCGTCCTTGGAGATCTTGTCCGACATCCAGCGCTCCGGATTCCACTTGATCTCCAGCTCCATGAGGGTGCGCG
This sequence comes from Steinernema khuongi, assembly GCA_016648015.1. Lineage (NCBI taxonomy): Eukaryota > Metazoa > Nematoda > Chromadorea > Rhabditida > Steinernematidae > Steinernema > Steinernema khuongi. The sequence continues at coordinate 3,295 of JADLIF010002073.1, read as the reverse complement.
AGAGCGACTCGGGCTCGATGTCCAGCTGGTAGGAGAGCGACTCGAACATCTGGTTGAGCACGTCGATCTTGGCGTTCAGGCGCTTCAAGGCGTTGTGGCACTGCTCCCGGTCGCGATGGGCGTTCACAAGACGGGGCCGGAGTCGCGCGATCTTCGCCTGGCACGCGTCCATCTCGGCCTCCTCCTTGGCGATGCTCGCCTCCACGCCCGCCTTCAGCTTCTCGATGGTCTGAAACAGGGTGTCATGACACGGCCAAGGAGCAGAGCCTACCTGGAGACGGTTCCTCTGGGACTGGATGTTCACATTGATGAAAGTGGCCTCGCTGTCCGGAAGTGGCTCCTCCAAAGCCGCCTGGAGCGCCTCGATCTTCGACTTGTACACCTTCTCCGTGCTGAGCAGCGCGCTCAGCTTCACGCGGTACTTCCCGGCGCGCTGCTGGGCCGCGTCCCTGTCGCCGTGCATCTGGTCGTAGAAGTAGCTGAGACGCTCGTACTGCGCCTGGCAGCCCTCCATCATCACCACCAGCTGTGCCCCCGAGCGCTTCACGTTCACGTTGTACTTGGCCAGTGGGTAGACGAGGTTCGTGTCCAGCTGCTTGTTGTAGGTGGCGAGCGTGTTCTCCGAGAAGTGGGCCACCAGCTCCACGACGCTCTCGAAGACGAGCGAGTCCAGCGAGAAGCCGACGCGTCCATCGCGCACCAGAATCCGGATGAGCCTGTTGCCGTCCATGTAGCGCAGCGTGAGGGTGAAGTCGCCTTTGGTGGACGCGTCGCGCACCAAGAAGGTCCCCGAGGGTTGGTCCTGGAGGGCGCGGGAGACCACGTCCTTGGACACGTCGCCCCAGTACCACGGCTGCCGGTGGGTGTCCGCCGAGTCGCTGGCCGAAGGCGAGGCGGCGCAGCTGCCACCCTCCTCGCTCGACGAGGGCATCTGAAATGGAAGAAGAAGTTAGAGAGGATCGCGGACAGGGTATCTGTGAACATTAGACGCGGAAATGGAGGCTCAAGACTCAGATTCAAGCAAGCTTCTCCAACAAACGTCAGCATTCCACACAAGCTGCCCTTCTAGGTTGACTACCAGAAGTTAACCTCATTACTCGAAATCTAAACCCTCGAAATATGAGATCTTCACGAGTATTCACGAACTCCGCAAACCATAGAAATATGGAAAGAACCCGGCATCTAAGAGCGGGATAAACCCTAGGAAAAGAAACTAAGGATGAGCCCTAAGCTCCAGAAACAATGTTTGCGGTAAGCCTAATCCAAAGACCTACCGTTGTTATTGTTTAAGACGTCTGTGGAGACTCGATTTCCGGCGCTTTAGCGACTTTGTTTTCGAGATTCTCCACTTTATAGATAAGGATTTTGAAAACATAATCTGAAGCCTCATTGTTATGTCTGGGTTGAAGTCTTAAAATAGAACCATTCAACTGTCAAACAGAGAAGAATCTGAATGATAGGACTTCAAGATTGCCCTACTAAATCTTCGTGTCTTAACAAGTCTCAAGCAGTTAACATAGCAGCTTAAGAGCCTCAGCTCAGGCTTAGGAAACATCTAATTTAACAAGCGAAGGACAGACAGGTTAACAGAAGGATCTGAGTGATAAGACTGTCTAATTAAGCCCACAAAATAGTCGTATCTTAACAAGTCAAACTTCAAGCATGATGGACATGGCTCAAGCAGTCAACCTACAAGCTTAAGAGCCTCATGGGACTTCATCTCAGGCTCAGGAAACATCTAACTCCACTGGCGAAGGACATACTTGACGTCAGTGGTCACGCACTACACTCCTCCGAATCCTCCTCACCCACGAGGGAAGCATGCATCGCGTGGCGACGCATGCCACCATATGGCCGTCGCTCGCGGCCGAACCTCCGCTAATTACCTGAGCGGTCGGCGCCGTTCGTCGCGGGACGCACCTGCGCGAGCGCCGAAACTGGACGGCGAGCCCTGAGGCGCCCGGATCGATGGAGTTCGCGGCGACGGCGACGGCGGCGGAGTGCTAACGAGGCGACGCGCACTTGGACCCGAGGCCGCGTTTTTGCCACGCGGATCTGGGACCGGTCTCGCGAGGAGGGAAACCAGTGGTCAAGGTCTCGCGGTTTACGACATCTGGGTGACGACGCGGTTTAATTATGTCGCACGGAGGGAAAAACGATGAGAATCGGGACGGACGGAGGCACAACAGGAACGGGTGAGGAAGAAGAGGCCACGTGGAGACGCGGATCGTTATTTTAGATGTGTGGTTTGCAAGCCCGAACGGTTTCGTGACCCACTTTGACTTCTGTTTTGAGAGATCTAGCAGGAGTCGAGAGAAGACAAAGGCTGGTGAGGCGGCTTCGACCCTTAGACTTAATTACTAGGAAGGAAAGACCTCGAAAGCGTCAAGAATAGAGTCTTCTATGAGGAACTGAACGGTGCCTACTTGAAGTCTCACGGAGAGAAGATCACTCTGATCTGCAAGTCATCCGTCTCTAGGCATAGTCTAGACTCCAAAAGGAGACTAAGGACGAAAAAGGAGACATCAGACAAATGGGTTGCAAGTGGCTTTAGACAGTAGACAGAAAAGTGCAAGATGCCGCCAGGTGCATTTGACGCGTTTTGCAACAGCTGGACGCGTCCCATTTTCGGAATTTTTTCCCTTTCCCATTTCCGCTCGATCCAATGAGGAACTTCCACTCGAGTGCGCCCGGAGCTGGGTTGGGCACAGCGTAAAGTGAGACTTTGTAAGGAGGGCCACTGGAAGTTGGAAATCTAGTTTTCTGTCACTTTACTGTAAGCTTTGATTCAAGGTACTGCACATGTAAACAAGCAAAGAAAAAGGGAAATCCCTTAGCATAGATCTACCCTCATCTCCGAATCCCTCTACTTCCGTCCATCAATAATTTCCATGGGAAATGCGCCTCTGGAAGTATCTCCCGCTTTCCCTAAGCGTCTGCTTTGAATATAATCAATGTCGAATAGGCTCTGTTGACGTTTCGTGGGCAGAGTCGCGAGTATCCAAAGAGCCATCAAGCGCCTCAGTGCGACCAGGGAATGTTAGTTTGCGGAGGGTCGAATTTTAGGGGGATTACGGTATTGTTTAGGTCCGTTCTGCCACGAAAAACTTCCGAAAATGGGACGCGTCCAGCTGTTGATGTTAAAGCGATCAGCGATGACTTTCTCTGTGTAAGCTCGGTCGCAGCGATCTTGGGCTCAAAATGCTCAGCACTTCAAGGGCTTTCGAATGGTATATAAGAAAATTCCCAATCGATTGAATTTAAGAAACTCCCCCTTAGGATTCAGGTAAATCGT
>JADLIF010002072.1:0-13746 GCA_016648015.1 Steinernema khuongi | reverse complement strand
ACCCATTCTGGACGCTTTTTCTCGTCTCCTGCTGCGATTTTGTTCGTGCACTTGCAGGCATTGCGTAAATACGCTCAGAGACTGTGTTTGGTATCGCTTCTCGGCCTTTTGGCTCAGATCAAAGTGTCCATTTTTGGGGGAACCACCGAGGTTTGGGTTAATTGTCCCTGGCTCCGACCACATCGGTCCGGGTCAGTCCTTATGAATAATAAGGAGGTTAGCGGTAAGGCGGGGTACCCCGAGGTAGTGTCCAGCATTATCGAAACTCCAAGGAGTATCGATAAGCTGAGTCCACCGACGGGCCCATCCACTGAGGGGAGGCCGGAGGTAGCGTCCAGGCTACTTGGGGCTCTCAGCGGTGACGGTACCTGGAAAACGGTGTCGCTACCACTGGGAGTCACCAAGGACCTGAGTCCCCCTACCGCTCCCCAAGGTACCACGTTGCCGCCCAACGTCGCCGCCACCACCGATGCCGTCTCCCGGCTTGCCGCCGAGATCGCCGCCGCCGTCACCAGTGCCGCCACCGCCGCTGCTGCTGCCGCCCTTAAGACGATGACGACGACGCCAACCACCACGACGTCTCCGGCTCCCACGTCTCCGGCTCCCACTCCTCCGGTCCCCGCGAAGACGACTCCTCCGGCTCCCGCCTCTTCTGCTCCCGCGACAAGGACTCCTCCAGCTCCCGGGACGACAAGGACGACAAGGATGCCGCAAGGAGGAGGACACCACCCGGTCCAGAGCCGCCGTCCCAGGATCTTTCGCGCAAGCGTCAGGCCAACTCCATGTCTCGGAGAACTGGAACAACTGGACCGTAGGCCGGCTCAGGGTCAATCCAGGGGCATTGTGCGCCCGCTCCACTCTGGGGTTCTGGAACTGAGTCGGCAGTCGTCCCAGGGTCGATCCAGGGGTGTGTCGCGCGTCTCTTGCGATCGCCCGCTCTCGTACGCGAGGGCTCTGGAACTGGGGCGGCCGGACCGTGACCGTGTCGCAGCGCAGATTGGCGAGGGTAGGAGTGCCCCAGGACCCAAGCGCGGTATTGGACCGGGAGCGAGTCGCAGAGGTGCACAGGGGTGGGGTAGATGCCGTCAATCGACCTTATCGGGTGGCGGTCCTACTCCAGGCAAGACGGTGACCCGGGGGCGTGGGAACGTGCCTGGTAATCTGACCCCGACGCATAATAGGGATAGCCACGAGCGGATTGAGGGGCCTGATGAGGTCAGCAACCACATCACCATGTATTGCCCTCTAGACCCTGTGCAGACCTGTCATGTTTGTTCTCGACCTTACTCCGGTGAACGTTCCGACGTGAGCCTCAAGAAACACATGACCCGGGCGCATAGTTCCGTGAACTGGATCTACCTGTATCGATGCAAAAGTTGTTCGTATTTACCGCCGCAGACAGCTCGCTACCCAGTACGAGTCCTAAACGAACACTTTGCAGAGGTGCACGGTAAGGAGAAAACCAGCCCCCGAAAGCCGGTGTTTCCCTATCCCTGCCTCAGGTGCAAAGAAACATTTCCGTCGCTAACCGGCCTGAACAACCACACTAGAACATGTGGCGCAGTCCCCGTTACTAGCTGGGACAAATCCCTCTCCATCTTGGACGAGTCCTCAGACACGGTCGCAACTGAGGCGTCTTCGGACAAATTAGAAAGCGAGGTTAAGGCAGACGACGACAACGCGACTCCCGCTTCTACAGCTCCCGAGGCCACTGGAACCCCCTCTAACTCTGACACTTGTGGTTTCGTATCAGGCGCAGACCCGGACATCGGTAAGCCTAGACACGTAGTCAGTTGTTATGGGCCCAGACGTTCCTCCCGAATTCGCTCTACGCCCGCTCCTTGCTCTGTTGTATCGAGAGTGTCAGCACGAGACAACTTCGAATCGTTGCGGCACAACTCAGGCTTGGACGCGTGGTTACCAACTGATCTCGTGAGACAATATCTTGAGCTTCGGCTCCCAAATCACTTGATTATCGATCCCGTAGTTTTCGATATGCCAAATATCGAGGATCGCTCGCGAATATTCGGTAGTCACATGGATAGCTTAGGGTCAGGCGATATCTTCATCCCCATCTTAGCGGATAGCCACTGGACCCTGACTTTGACGGATGCGGCGATCACACGGCAACCCTGACAACGCTGATAGAAAGGGCCATCAACACGAAAAAGACTATGTCAGTCTCGTGGCTAGACCTCCGAAACGCCTTCGGTAGCGTCCCGCATAACGTCATACTGGACACTCTGAATCGGCTTGGATTTTCTGGGGAGTTCGTGGATATCGTTAGAGACTTCTATACGAATACCACAACCACGATCCAGACAGCCCTAGGCGCGACCCGCTCTATTCCCATCTTAAGCGGTGTCAAGCAAGGCGATCCTATTAGCCCGATCTTATTCAACATCTGTATAGAGGTCCTGCTTCGTTCAATCAATGGACATGACGTTAAACTACTAGCTTTCGCGGATGACCTCGCCATCGTCGCTTCTAGTCAGGTCGCCCTCCAAAAGGCACTTGATACGATGGTCGAGAACGCCAGACTCATGGGACTCACGTTCAACCCATCTAAATGTGCAGCCCTCCACATAGTCAAAGGCAAACCCGCAAACAGCGCTACAGTAGTCAACGGGACCCACATCCAACTGCTGGACGATGAGGGTGTTTACACCTATCTCGGAATCCACATCGGTGTCCATTCTCGAACCAATATCGACGGTCTCGCCATCGTCGCTCCTAACCAATCTGCCGTCCAAAAGGATTTGAACGACATGGTCGAAAACGCTTCCCTCATGGGACTCACCTTCAATCCAAGGAAGTGTGCTGCTCTGTTCTGTTGTTTTTTTTATTTATTTTGTTGCTAAAACTTATTTAATTGTTGTTAATTATTTTATTGTTAATAAAAAATGTTGAAAAACCCCTCGACTCGTGAAGGCGGTGCGATGACCCGTTAAATACCTTTTTATACTCCCCCCCCCCCTACATAAGTCGTTCTCATTCATGGTTACGCCTTCTGTCCAGCGGCTGCTTTAATAACGGAAAGTAACAACAACTAACTCCTAGGGCTCTATTCGATGACGCTGACGTTCGAAGGCGTGTACACGTTGTCCTCGAAGACGTCCTTGTACTTGAAGTACTTCGACATGTTCCTCGCGACGAGGTAGTTCTGTGTCATCTGCTTCGATTCGTCCAGAAGTCTCAGTTGATCTTCTTCGACGGTCAGCGTAGGATCCACGACGCATCTTCCATCGGGAAACACCTGAAACCAGTGGCTGCATTCCCTGGGACAGGGCTGTGAAGTACCTCGAGGTTCCGGACGTCGTCCTCCGTGGGTTCTCCGTTGGGGAAGGTGAGTGGTTTCAGCTCGATGAGGTGCTTCACGTGCCACAGCTTATCGTTGAACGCGGCCGTGTTCTTGAACACCGTCATCTTGCCAGGCTTCCAGTCCTCGCCGAACAGCTCCTGGACCCTCTGCTTCGTCCATTTGGGTTCGCCGCTAAGGTCGCGGTAGAGCCAGGCCAGCCACAGCTTCGGTGGCTCGCCTTCCATCTTCTCGGGGAACTCGTCCGCGCCGGCCTGGTTGATCTTGTACTCGTACTCCTTGACGCCGTCGTGCCGACGCGGAAGATACCGGTGCCATCTGCCGTGTGGTTTGTACACCCAACAATCTACAACAGATGAAGTAAGTTACATAGGAGAGAAGGAGTCGTTTTATTGTTGTTCCGGGAACCTTCCATTTGGACCTGGCAAAGGTAAGTAACTTACTTCGAATCACCTTCGCCATCTAAGTTGTCGATCTGAAGCTCACTGATTACTCATATCCACAAGGCTTACAATGAGATAGTTCCAAACAGGCACAAACCCACTGTATGCATGGTAACAAAGGGTTATGCTTTATTTTATTCCTATTTTATTAAATGTTCAGCCTTTCCATGTCGGACGCCAATAAATCCGACCACTTGGCTAGGAATGGATGATGCTGAACTGTGTCGGCCCCGCCGAGCTCCTTGGACCCCAGCCGCTCCGAAGGAGACAGAACTAGAAGACGTTTAATCAGATCCTTAGCATCAGCATTGTCCAGGTCCTGAGGAAAGCTGAAATCGGCTTTCATGACGGCTTGAAAGATGAAGTATTCGGTTTCTCCAGTGAAAGGCGGACGACCCACAAGCATCTGGTAGATGACGCAGCCCAGGGCCCAGTAGTCACAAGCCTCGCTCACCGGCTGATTGGTCAGAACCTACAAGAAGATCATGATTACAGCCAAGAAGGAGACGACTACCTCGGGACTGACGTACTGCGCCGTTCCAACGAAGGAGCACTTCCGAACGCGAGGACGAGGGGGAACGTCAGCCGCCTCCTGTGGATTCTCCGGAGGCTTCTCTGCGTCATTCGATTGTGAGCTCATAATCTTAGCGCTTCCGAAGTCAGAGAGCATAATGTGGTCTTCCTCCTTGTTGAGAAGGACATTCTCCGGCTAAAAGAGTCAATTTTACTATTCGAACTCCAGATACAGCCCTAATAGACATCCTTAACAGACACTCCTTACCTTCAAATCACGATGTAGAACGCCGAGACTATGCATATGGTCTGCAATTCCAGACATAGACAGATACACAAAAGAGACACCAGACCTAGAGCCATGGCGATTTGGGCTGCGTATTTTGCCGCCACATCAGTTTGGAGCTTCTTCTCCTTTGCTATGAGCGTCCTCAAATCGCCGCCGCTTCCAAGCGTCATGACGAAGTACAGAGCCTCGCGATCTTGGAAGGTGCAGAAGATCTGGACGAAAAAACGTTTGGCATATCCTTTGGACGAAGACAGAATCTGCATCGCCTCCTTCTCCCGGTAGATCAGATGCACCTGAAGTATTCCAGCGTGAAAGCGACGAGGAGACGCACGCCTACCTTCTTCTCCCTGATGATTTGCTGCTTAAGGCACTCCTTACAGGCAAACTTTCTGGACGTGGCTCGTTCGGAGACGAGATGCACCGTCGAGAAGGACCCGCAGCCAAGTTCGGAGAGGAAGAGGAAGTCCGACTTCTGCTTCAACTCGGGCCGCTTCTCCGCCTGTGCGGAGGTCTCGACAGAAGTCATGACCGTCTTCCTGAAACAATCTATGGTGGAGGCGACGGTACAAGAATTCAAGCGACAGATCTGAGACAAATCTAAAAGGTCAGACGGATCTAGACAAAAGGTGGCAGAGTTAAACAGAGAATCAACCAAGGACGGAAGAAGTGCGAAGGATGGGGAAAGCCTTCGTGGGTGGGCGTCAAAATTGTTGGTCTCGGCACGACTTCCAGTAGCTACAAGGCGATCTACAAGAAGCGCCTTCTTTGGAAGGCGCGGACTCCTGCCAGTCGGGGAAGACAGCTGTTGAACGGGCGAGAGACGAGACGGACTCGTCCTTGTCTATGTCTAACGAGCGTCTGATCCCTGCTGCGAGAAGGGATTCTCCTCCGACTCAAGTAGTTACCCGATGGTTGGGAGTTGGCCAGCCGATGATATTCTTAGACGTCTCAATGTATGCCTGCGCTGTCTTGACCGTTTACCTCTTTTCTTACTGTAGCACACAGGGCCAGAAGCTTGTCTAAGAGCTGTTCTAGTCTATAAACCTGTCTAGACGTCTAGATGCAAATTTTAGCTGTTTACCCTGCGTCCTCTCGTGTCCTACTGTAACTTCTGTCCACGATTCTGTCAATTCTGCGTTCTACTCTTTCTTATCCTTGTAACCACATGCATTTAGACATCGAAATGCGCGAAGGAGAGAAGACTGGAGGCTGCGAAGTGAGCCGCCGCGAGATCGAGGAGGCCTTCTCCAAATGCGACAAATCAGGCTCTCAGCTGATTCCGATCGCGATGCTGAAGGTCGTCATGCGCGCGGTAGGCTTCGAGCCGCGCAAGGACGAGATAAAGCTCCTGACGCAGCGGATGAAGGCGAACACGGCGTTGCGCCGCATCAACCCAGGTATGATTGCTCCCTCCGAACTCTTGGGTGCTACTTCAAGTTGCAGACTCGTTCGACGTGGAGGAGTTCACGGCGGTGGTGCAGAACAAGTATGGAGGAGAGTCGCACGCCCTCACGGAGCTGAAGAGCGCCTTCGCGCTGTTCGACTCTGGAGAGAAAGGGTTCATCTCGCTGGACGATCTCCGAAACATGGCCGAGGAGCTGGGGGAGAGTATTCCCGAAGAAGAGTTGAAGGCGAGTCCTTCCTTGGAATTGCTCGTTCAAGTGCGTCCGTGTTTAGGAGATGATCGCGGCTGCTGACACGAGCAACTCCGGCATCGTGAACCAAGAGGACTTCTACTCGATCATGAAGAAGTCCTGTTTGTATTAAACGTCCACACATATCGCTTCTTTCGCCCTGTGTCCTGTCCGTGTACATATTCTATGCTACTGTCGATCTCAAGAGTTTAATAAACTTCTTTCCTGCTTCTTTGCACGTGGATCGAGTGGTGTGGATTTCCTTTTAAGTTGTCGTTTTGTCCTTTAGACCGTTACAGTACCCCTTCTGCAGAACTGAGGAACGATGCGATGGTGAGTCCGCTGCCGGAGGAGATAGTCGTCCGGAACGTCTTTTGCGACTACCGTCTCGCACCACTCAATGCCTTTAACCGGGCGGCGTTCCCTAGGGCGAAGGCGCCCATCCCCGTCCTGAGGGTCTTCGGCATCCTCGACTCGGGAGAGAAGTGCCTGGTGCACCTCCACGGCGCGTTCCCCTACTTCTTGCTCCGGGTGGATCGGTCCCTTTCGCAGCAGATGAGGGAGTCGCTGGTGCACTCGCTGAACTCCATCGCCTCCCAGGGCCGGGAGCTTGCCATCTTCGACGTTCTCGAGCTCTCTGCCAAGTAGGTGTCGTGAAATTCTTATGAGTTTGTGAGTTTACCTTCTTTCAGGTCCATGTACGGCTACCACAAGGAGGAGGAGCGCTTCGTCAAAGTTCTCTTCTACAACCCCCAGCACGCCTATTAGTATGTCTCCCCTACCGTATCTGTCTTCTCAGCTATCCTATTCTCAGCCTCATCGAGTCGCTGCATCGAGAAGCCGTGGATAACCCTCGGCTCCAGCCGTTCCAAGCCCACATCCCCTTCGTCCTCCAGTTCTTCATCGACTACGCCGTCTTTGGGATGGACCTGCTTCGGCTCAAGAAGTGCAAATTTCGATTAGGAAAAGGAGCCCGGTGCAGGGGCCAAGGTCAGTGCCTCAAACCAAACTTCGATCTTACGGACAAGAAGCTTATCTAGAAGTTACAAAACTCAGTTACCGTAATTTCAGAGACTCTCTTCGGGACGGTGAAGGTCGAAGACATACTCAGCGCGGATCAAGTGTCCCCCTCGGAGCCGGAGTCCACGGTTGCCGTCGAGTTCGACTGCTTCGTCGAGGACATCGCTAACCGAGACTATCTCGCCCAGAATCGTAGGTCCATCCCGCCCTACATCTGCTGCATCCTTTCTAGAGAGGTCCTCGAATCCTGGACTGGAGTTCATCTGGCGCGACGAGGAGCGCCGGAGCACGAAGCGCGGCGAGAAGGTGCCGGCGGAGTTGTCGCAGGGTATGTGGAGGGGGAGACGGAATTTGCATTAGTACTCCAGACGACACAAAGCCGTCCTACGTAAGCAGTTCGGAGCTGGGAGACCTGAGGAGGATCCGGAAGCTTCTAGAACAGGAGACCCCGAAGGATTCGCCGCAAGTGGAGGAGGTCAACCTGGACGAGACCATTGCCGCCATGTCCCAGGCTCTGAATGGTGAGTGAACGTGTATGTTTAAGAAGCATTAAACATGATATAGAAACCATCGGCAACTTATTGGATCACACGGAAATGGCCGCGGTCAATCAGAGTTTCCGAAGACCGAGTGTCGACTCCGAGAAGGAGGTCTCCGACGAGGAGGAGGAGGAAGAAGAAGAGCCCGAAGAGGAGGAGGATCTCAACGAGCTGGCGAATCCTCCGAGCAGTGAGCCCGCACCACAGGACGAGGATTCGAACACGTCCCTTCCGGAGAAGATGGGGACAGGTGGCCCTACCGACTTTTCCGACTTCCCTTCGAGGCCCAACTCGAATCTGTCGAACATTTCCTGCGTGGACATGTTCAATGAGGGTCCGAGGGAGAACAAGGAGAAACAGGCAGAGTCAGAAGAGGAAGAGGGGGACATGTTCTTGGTGGACTGGAAGAAGTACTTCGACGAGGAGCCCGAAGAAGACGACTCTGACGACTCTTCAACGTGGGTTACGATAGCGAAAGATTACGCTATAGTGTTGTTTGAAGGAGGGCGTTCGAGGGATGGATCGCGCCTACCTACAAGCTGCCTCTAAAGAGAAGAAAAGAAGCCCAACCGGTGGCGAAGACACCGCTGGGGAGCGGGGCAGTCGAGAACTCGCTCCTCAGGGACGCCTGTGCCGAGTCTTGGTGCTTGGAGAAGACCTACAGTGATGTGAACCCCCGAGCGTTTGCGGGAAATACCCTACTCAAGTCGCCCCAGAAGGGTCCTCTTCCGAAGATCAGCACTGAAGTCTCCGACATCCGGCACCTCTGCACGCTCTCTATCGAGCTTCTTGTCCCTTGTCGACCGGGGCTGCCCGTGGCGGAGCCTCCCTACGACGCCGTCTTCGGGATCTTCTTCGCCCTTCACTGCGACGTCTGCGTCCAGGACGAACACCCCGACCTGAAGGGCGGCTGGACGCTTCTTGGGAGCGACCTCCTCTCCCTCTCGAGCCGCGCTGTGGAGCACGTGGACGACGAGCGACAGCTCTTCGAGAAACTCATCGCCCTTGTTCTGAGGTATGTCTCCCTAGTTTTGATCCGGAATAAAACCTGTTCCAGGTACGATCCTGACATTCTCATCGGATACGACTGCGACCGAGGCTCTTGGGGCTACTTGTTTGAGCGGGATGCCATCGTCGGCTCTAATTTGGTTCGCAGAATATCCAGATCTTCCGGTATGTGCCCTTCTTGGAACAGCGTCAGCAGAGAACAGATTCCAGCTTCTCCTCTTCGTTTGTCCCCCGTCGACGGACGCATTCTCCTGAACCTGTGGAAAATATGCCGGAAGGAGTTGCCCCTCCGAACGTACTCCTTGTCCAACATCGTGCTTCACGTCCTTGACCGCCGGCTTCCGGAATTGTCGCCGCAGACGATCACGAAGTTCGTGGAGTCTGCCGAGCCCCACGTCATGTAGGAGTCGCCTTCCTTCGTTCTCAAATTTCTCCTTCAGCTCTACAGTGATCGAGTATGTGATTAGTGTAGCAGTCGCACAGACACAGATCCTCTGCCAGCTGGATCTCTTCACGAAGACCGCCGAGATGGCCAGGGTGTACGGCATCCAGTTCTATGAGGTCCTCTCGAGGGGTTCCCAGTTCCGTGTGGAATCGATGCTCCTCCGCTTGGCCGCTTCGATGGGCTTTGTCGCCGCCAGTGTGTCGCCCGCGCAGCGCAGCAAGTAGGTTTTCTGTCTCCTTATGTCTCGTCTGACAGGCCTATATGTACATCTCTACCGTATACATGTCTATGGCTTGTCTAGGATGGACGCAGCCGAAATAATTCCACTGAACCTGGAACCCGAATCAGGGATCTATCGGGATCCTGTGCTCGTCCTGGATTTCCAGTCGCTGTATCCTTCCATCGCCATCGCCTACAACTACTGCTTCACAACATGTCTGGGAAAAGTAGGTCGCATCGTACGGAGCCACGAGGAAGGCGTCCGCCAGATGGATCTCGGAGCGTGTGGATACTTGTTTCCCGTAAGTTCCTCTCCCAATGTCTGTCATTTCGTGGATTTAAGTGGGAAGAAGCTCAAAAACTGTCCAAGTCGAAGGCACTTCATGTGACCCCAGTGGGCGGCGTCTTCGTAAAGAAGAAGGAGCGGCGCGGTCTCCTTCCCATCATGCTCCAGGAGATCTTGAACACCCGTGTCATGGTTAAGAAGATGATGAAGAAGTACGCGGACAATAAGGTGAGTCTCTTCTGCAGGGCAAACTGAACGAGACAGCTGCAGCGTCTTCAAAGGATCCTGGACGCGCGCCAACTGGCTCTGAAGCTCGTTGCCAACGTCACCTATGGCTACACGGCGGCCAACTGGAGCGGACGTATGCCCTGCGTAGAAGTAGCCGATGCCATCGTGAGCAAAGGTCGCGAGACTCTGGAGCGCGCTGTCCAGATGGTGAAGAGGAATGCGGCCAGATACGGCGCCGCCCGGGTCGTCTACGGAGACACAGACAGTCTATTTGTGCATCTTCCAGGTCTACATTTGTCTGTCTGTCTGTTTGTAAGTCTCCGTCTGCAGGTGTCTCTACCGAGAAGGCGTTCGAGATCGGAAAGAGGATCGCGGAAGACGTGACTGCGGACAACCCGTTCCCCGTGAAGCTGAAGTTCGAGAAGGTGATGCAGCCACTGGTCCTCATCACGAAGAAGCGCTACGTCGGCATGTCGACCGAGGAGTTCGGGGATGAGGCCGTCTTTGACGCCAAAGGAATCGAGACGGTTCGCCGAGACGGATGTGCTTTCGTCTCCAAGGTACTGCTGCACCTACCGTACTCACTGCAGTGTCCTGTGTCAGATGATGGAGAAGTTCCTCCGCGTGCTCTTCGAAACCAATGTGGACACGGCCGTCCATTTTCTGCGGTACAAACTGAAAGACGTCCAAAAATATCCCTTTTCGGACTTCGTCTTCGCGAAAGAGTTCCGAGGAGAATATGCGGAGACGGCGGCGGTTCCGGCCAAGAAGATTGCCGAGTACGTGGAAAGATCTGAATTGGTAGTTAAGGAGTGTTTTCAGCAAACGGAACGCCGTCTCGGAAAGGTGGGGCCCGGTCCATGGAGAGCGGGTGAGCTACGTGGTCGCGGAAGGCGAATCTCCCGACGCTACCGTAATCTCCTGTGTGTTGGAGCCGGCGGAGTACTTCGCCAACCCAAGGACCCGTCTTAATTACGATTACTACGTGCAGCGACAACTACTTCCCGCACTCCATCGAGTTCTCCATCTTGCCCGCATCAGGCTCGTCTACGAACACAACCACAAGGACTGCTACGGGTAAGAATCGACTACTTCTGAGCGGAGTCAATTAATCCAAATTTTCAGCTGCAACACGCTTGGAAGCAGTCCATGGTGTTGCATCTGTATCGGAGACCCGCAGAAGATGCAAGCAGCGGTGATGGACTCCGCCAGAGACCGAGATAGGCTGAACGCCCTCAAGCGCTCGTGTCGAAGGTGCACAGGCTTCAGCTCGGCTCTAGGAAGTACAGCAGTGTCCTGCGGGAACACGTTCTGCCCGGTGAACGACGAGATCGCCGGAGTGAGGATGTCGCTCGCCATAGAAGCCTCCGAAGAGCACGAGTTCGCGCTGCCGGATAAAGTGAGATTGTAAATGTTAATTTATTTTGGTTATAAATAAACGGGTATTTCAACAATAAACGGGACTCACATCAGCTGCTTCGCACAGATTTCGTGGACCATACGCTGGCGGAAGTAGGACATGTGCTGTTGGGAAAAGTCGATCTCCGCGCGCCGCGAGGCGTATTCGGCGAATCGGCACGCGAACACGCCACAGTCGCTGCCGTTCAGCTGTCGAGGAATGTCCTGGGGAGGATCAGGATAAGAGCTACTGGAGTCAAGGCTGCACTTACCTCGCGCGTCTGCAAGAGCCACTCTTTCGTATTCAGGACTTGCTTCTTCTTGTCCTGCATCTCCCAGGACAAATACTTTCTAAAGCGCAGATTCTCTACTCCTACAAATTCTAAGTATTCAAGTACCTGAGCTTCCGAAGCCCGCCTCCATTCTCGAGATGCATCGAATCGTAGTAGGCAATGGTTTTCTCGGTCATGTCGACCACCTGGAAGGAGGTAAGGGCAGTTCAAAATGTGGAGGACTTACCGCCAGGCTCCAATGCTGATCTATACGGATTGGCACGAGGAGTATCTCATAGGAGAAGATGTCGACCTTCCGGGTCCAACGCTTCACTGACTCGTAGCCTTTGATGACGAGATTGGGGTAGAAGAACGTGTTGTACGTGTAGGCCTAACGGTTAAGATCAGGTCTGATGTTTCCCATGTCCCCATTTACCTTCGGCAAATCCGGATCGTTATGTGACCGTTCAACGATCAAGTTCAAGTAGAAATTAATGACTTCGTCGTTGAGCCACTGATGATCCATTAAAGTCCTGAGGTCCTTCCTGGTAATTTCGACGTCGAAGCCTCTGCAGAACACTTCACTGTTCTTTTTGTGTTGTCTCCAGGCTTTCTCGATAATCTCCACTCCAGCTGGTGGAATCTCTGAAACTGCGTTTTCACTATGTGGTTTAACGATTTCGGATACCTGGAAACTCCTCGCCTTCCACTCTTCTTTGATCCAGAATCACTTCCACACTCGGTTCCGTCATCAGTCTTTCGCCTAAACAGCGCTCCTAGAATCACGGTCGGGTGGAGAGACCTACTAGCCAGCGATTCGTACAGAGCTTCTTGTTCAGCCACATCGAACACATGGATGTTCACTTTCGATTTCCCCTCGGTGGTCACGAAGGTCATCAGGATGGAGTCGCTGTCCTCGTCCTTCTCCATGGCAGAGCAGCCACTCATGTCGTAGGCGAAGGTTTTCTTGCTCTGCGTGACGACCTCGGCGGCGGACACTTCGTGGTAGCTGAGGTCACATTCGGGGTCGAAGACCACGACTTCGCCTCGCCTCAACATCACCGAGCCGTTGATGAAGTCGCCGAGCTCCAGCTCGTCGCCAGCGTCGTAGATTTCACAGCGCGATCGGAAGATACGCTCAACGTTCATCTGGAACGTTGGTTCTAGAAGAACTAGAAGGAACTGAAGGCAAATCAGACAGACAGAGGGGACTCGGGAAGAACACGCCACAGGAATACCACCACGTCTCCTTCCTATATTTCCCACACAATTCATTCCACCTCCATTGCATCGAAACCCTTCCCCACTCATACCGTATGGCGGTGTTTCCATGGTAGTCGGCGCGGTAGTCGGTCACTTAAGGGCGGGCCATACTTCTGCGTCTTTGACGCAGGTGCGTCTTTTTTTGTATGAACGCTGCGGGTGGTCGCCATACAAAAAAAGACCCACCTGCGTCAAAGACGCAGAGTATGGCCCGGCCTTTAACTAAATCCCCCCTCGGTGAAGTGAAGTGACACAAGTACGATATTTACAAACAGTATTCATACCCTGAGTATTTCGGTTGTCCGGCCCGGCCGGGTTTTACAAAAATCGGACCGAGCCGGTTTCTGAACTGTTACCAGTTTCCGTTGTGGTAATATCCACTCCTTTGTCACATATTGTTCCTCTTTTGTTATTTTCGATGACGCCACACCTATACACACCGGCTCGTTTCCCATCACTGATTCAAACGTCAAGAATACAGTAGTTACTGTGGATGCGTGCACATATCCCTCGTTTTCCACCCATTGCAGTCCCACTTGGAATCCGCTCACGTGCTACGGGCAATTTCGGACAAGTTGCGCGCTTCTACGTTCTCCCTAGCCGAAGTACTCTCTCTATGCGTAACTGTGGAATAGACACTTCTGAATTCTTTTGAAGGAAAGCTGCGACTACTGCATCCGCCCTCATGCGCGACCAGGGTGGTTCGGCGCCACACGATTTCTCACGATTAATTATTATTTGACAAGAACCGGGGCATGCGCGCAGACTGCGCGGTGCTGCAGGTAGGAGCGCGTTTTTACTTTTTAAGTAGCGCGGCCCTAAAGTAGCGCAGGGGTGGGGCAGTTGTGGGTTACTTCTCTGAATTTTGGG
>JADLIF010002070.1:0-13507 GCA_016648015.1 Steinernema khuongi | reverse complement strand
TGAGGCGAGCGAGAGCTCCGAGAGAAGAAGGAGGAGAGGAAGGAGGACCAGCGTCTTCATGTCCGGCGATGAAGTAGGAGTGATGTTTCGCTTCCTTCGACGGAAAGCGTCTCTTCTGGATGAGTCAACAGGACGGCGCTGTTTCTGGCGCCCGTGCTCTTTGTGGTATTCCAAGCTGGCATTCCCAGTGACATTTGGAGTTGCAGTGCCGCGGGGAATCGAGAGCCTACGCAAATTCCCTTTTCCCAGTCGCGGAAGTGGGACATACGAGGCTTTGTAAGCTCCCATTCCAAAAGATGGCGGAATCAGAATCCGATGCTTTCTTCTGCGCTGACCAAGTTTCCATAACCTAAATAGGCTACAAGAGCCACTGGAGATCTACAGGAAACAGGAAAAAACGAGAACATGAGAGGTTTCGGTTAGTCGATTTGACCATCTCTAAGTAAGTGGGACGTACGAGGCTCTGAAAGATCCAATTCCATGAGATTATTGTAACTGCTCGAAACTTCCGAAGAGTGGGCGATACCTGAATCCAATGCTTTCTTCTTCCCTGGCCAATTCCCTCTCATCAAAGCTATGCCATGTGGCTAAAGCGATGCATTTGAACCCTTCCGCATTGCTTTCCTGTCATATAAGGTCTCCTCGCCACCGGTCCTCAGCATTCAGCAATAGCTAAGCTATACCTTCAACATCAACCTTCCGCCATGTTCCGAGCAACCGACGTTCCACTTCTCTCTCGCCCCATCACCTACGAGATCCTGAAGTACGCCCATTCTGATTTTGAGACTACCATGCAGGTCAGCGAAGAGTGGAAGTGTTTGGTGGAGAACTTCCTTAAGGTCAAGTACAACCTGACCTTAACTGTGTTGGATGACCTTAACCCCCAAGAACGTTGGGCCTACTACTACTCCGGTAGTCCAACATCGGAAGAACACCGACACGAGGAATCAGGACTCCTCGCGCAACTGGACGAGCACCAATGTGAAAAGCTCGGTAAGCTGCGTATAGTCAGCTACTCACGAGATGGGATGTACGCCGTGGACTTCAAGGAGGATAGCCCAACGATGAAGATCCAGTTCAAGAAACTAGACGTGGTTAGGCACTACGGTGACCTGGATGTGCTCCCGAAGATAGTCCCAACGGACTTTGAGGAGATAAGCATGTGCTACTCCTCTGTTGGCAAGTGCTTCCCTTTCCCGCCCACACTGAAGAAGCTGGAACTGCAAGATTTCCACTTCAGTGAGCCGGACGGTCAGCAGATATTCCTCTCGTTTGTCCAGAAGATGACTTGGGAAGAGATTTCTGTCCTTTGGGTTCACATGGGACAGGAACCAACGCCGCTGGAGCTGGTTGTTATCGAAGCGTGGAGGGACGCAGAGGACCCACAACTGAAGCTGTTCGAGTCAGATGTGCGCAAAGAAGAGGAATGGCCCATGTTCTTGGATGAGATCCAGCACTTGGGTCGGAGGATCGACGAGAGAACCCTACACATCGACCACAAGAAGTTGGGCAAGACGCTCTGCATCACCATTGAACGTTTTTTCAATTATGAACTTCACCCCGACAGGAGGCTTTACATGAGAGTCCTGTAAGAAGAACCAGTGGAAGAAGTGTTGTTTGTGTGAATTGTTTGTGTGAATAAATAACTTTAATACATTCATTGTTGACACCCATTGGCGCCGAACTTCGTGATGACCCTGTCGTAGTAGTGGTAGTTGTCCGTGGCGGACATGGAGAACCACAGTCCGTCGCTGCAGTCCTTGCTCTCGCCCTGCTTGCACCGCGTGAAGTCGTCCCCGTTGGAGAGGGTCATGTCGTTGTCGTACCAGATCTCCTGGCCGTGGTGGTAGTAGCCCTCCCAGTTCAGCGTGGGGAGGTGCGCGATCATGTCCCTTTTGTGGACCACACGGTAGGAGTTCGTTACCTGAAGGAGGGGGTTAGATAATCTACAGGAGATCTACAGGAAACAGGGAAAAACGAGAACATGAGAGAAGAAAAAGTTTCCAAAAAACCATTCGGTTAGTCAATTTGACCATCTCTAAGTAAGTGGGACGTGCGAGGCTCTGAAAGATCCAATTCCATGAGATTATTGTAACTGCTCGAAACTCCCAACGAGTGGGCGATACCTGAATCCAATACGTCCTTCTTCCCTGGCCAAGTTCCCATAGCAAGCAATGCCATGTAGCTAAAGCGATGCATTTGAACCCTTCCGCATTGCTTTCCTGTCATATAAGTCGCCACCGGTCCTCAGCATTCAGCAATAGCTAAGCTATACCTTCAACATCAACCTTCCGCCATGTTCCGAACAACCGACGTTCCACTTCTCTCTCGCCCCATCACCTACGAAATCCTGAAGCACGCCATGTCTTCCTTTGACACTGTCGTACAGGTCAACGAAGAGTGGCGATATTTGATGGAAAGCATCATGGGTGCTAAGTACAGCATGTACTTACTCGCCGAAGAAAGGGAGCGGTGTGCTTACTATTATTACCGCGATGTTTCCTACGAGGAAACAGGATCCTTCGCACAACTGGACGAGTGGCAATCTGGAAGGATCGGTGAGTTGCGCATCGTCAACTCATCGTTCTTTTCACGAGAAGCAGCCTACGCCGTGGACTTCAAGGGGGACAGCCCCACGATGAGGGTCCAATTCAGGAAGCTAGACGTGGTCAGCTGCGATGGTGACCTGGATATGCTACCGAAGATAGTCCCAACGGACTTTGAGGAGATAAGCATGCGTAACTCCTCCGTTGGAAAGTATTTTCCTTTCCCGGCCACACTGAAGAAGCTGGAACTGCACTATTCCCACTTCAGTGAGCCGGGCAGTCAGCAGATGTTCTTCTCGTTTGTCCAGAGGATGACTTGGGAAGAGATTTCTGTCCGTTTGGTTCAGCTTGAACAGGAACCAAAACCACTTGAACAGATTGTGGTCGAAGCGTGGATGGAAGCAGAAGACCCACAACTGAAGCTGTTCGAGTCAGATGACCGCCAAGAAGAGGAGTGGCGCACGTTCTTCGCAGAGGTCCAGCACCTGGGCCGGAGGATCGACGAGAGAACCCTGCACATCGACCACAAGAAGTTGAGCAAGACGCTTTGCATCACCATTGAGCGTTCTTATGCTATTGAGCTTGACCCCAACAGGAGGTTACACATGAAATGCCTGTAAGAAGAACGAGTGGAAGAAGTGTGTGTGTGTCTGTAAATAAATGATTTTAATGCATTCATTGTTTACACCCTTTCGCGCCGAACATCGTGATGACCCTGTCGTAGTAGTGGTAGTTGCACGTAGCGGACAGAGAGAACCAGCTTGAGTGGAGAGGGCCCGTAGTAACTTCAGAAGTGCCCGCTTGGGCAATGCGTTTCTGAAGCGATGCCTCTCGCAGTTCTTCCGCGTCGCCATGCGCATATACATACTCTGGCCTATTCCCACCCGTTCCATATCATCTGTCAAGCAAAAACGTTAAGCCATGTCGCCCCTTTGCTATCCTCTTCTTCCTCAGACCATCATCTACGAGGTCCTAAAAAACGTCCAGAAAAAGGACCTCGAAATAGTGATGCAGGTCAGCGAAGAGTGGAGAGCCTTGATGGAGAGTGTTCTGATGGTGAAGGAGAGGTATAACTTGATCTTAACTGTGGAAGAAAGTTGTGTCTACTTCTTCTTTGAGGAGACCAAGTGCGGTTTCTTCGATGAGAAAGAAGAACACTTACCGCAACTTGGCAATCGTCAAAGCAAGAAGCTGGGGGAGTTGCTCGTAGTTGGGGCATCGGTCATGAAATCCGAAGGGGGTGTGACCTACGGTGTGGACTTTGCAAAAGAGCCCCCCGCGTTGAACGTCCAATTTCCGAAGCTAGTCGTGGATGATCACTTCGGCGACCTGGATATGCTTCCGGACATAGTCCCAACTGACTTCGAGGAGATAAAGGTATACCATTCCACAGTAACGAAGTGGTTCCCTCTCCCAGCTACCTTGAAAAACCTGAAGGTGTGCAATTCCGTCTTGGGATCACCCGCCGATCAGCAGTACTTCCTTTCCTTCCTTAGGAAGATGACCTGGGAGACCATGTCCCTCCTGAACTTCCAGATTGGCGAGTCCCTGGAGCGGATTGTGATCGAAGAGTGGAGAGCCGCAGCGGACCCTCAGCTGAAGATGTTCAAGTCGGACTTACTGGAAGAGAGGGAGTGGAAGGCGTTTCTGGGCGACTTCCAGCACGTGGGCCAACGAGTCAACGAGAAGGAGCTTTTGATTTCGCATAGCAAGTTGGACAAGCAGCTACGCGTTACGCTTGAGCCAATCTTTGTTCCGAATGAATCTGACTATGCTTTTGTGAGGTTGCATGTGAGGTGTGTGGAATAAAGTACCTTAAGAATGTACTATTCAGCTGTTTATTTGAACCATACGTGAGAGCGCTATAACTTCCATTGTAAACATAAGATGTACCACATTTAACCAAGGGCGAAAATTCAGCTCTTACCTATATAAGAACCCCGAGAGTGGATCCATGATTAACAAGCATATACTCATCGATATTCCCTACATAGAATGGATATACACCCCCACCTTTTCTATCAAATATTGATCCGCTCATCGAATATTCCAAAAGTATGCTTCCCTCCTGTTTTCGCTCATTTCACGCTCCATTCACTCTCCAGCAGTTAAATGTCAAATATGCGGCATAAACAGTTTTTTGAAAGCGTCCCACTTCCAACGCATGAATATTCGAGTCCTCCTGCGCATCACCCGTCGTTTTCCGCTTCAATTCGGTCGCCAAGGGCTGCGGCTCCACTTATCTTGTCGACAGATCATCGCCAACTCCCACGAGGTCTGCGCTGCAGGATAATAGATCCAACTTACTGCCTTCTTTTGAGCATTTTGATGGGGGCTTTCGTCTCCTGATATGGACAACGCTTTGCGTCCTTGCAGTCTTTTCAGTAAGGGAAGAATTGGGGAATTTAGACGATACTTTCTGGGTCACAAAAAATTCTAATTTTTGAGCGTATATTTTGAGTAATATGAAAAAACACAGACAAACGTATTTTTCTGGTCGTCTGGGCTCTCACACCGCTCGAGCAAGACGGTTCACCAAGCAATAAGCAAAGTACGATCAAAATTCATTCAAATGGACAATACTGAGGTTTGCTGTAAGATCTGCCGTTGTAGGATCTGCCCTCTTAAAATCTACTTTGCCAAATATGACCTGTTTTCACTACTTTCGAAGATTTCTCGTTCGCTTGGTTAATCCTACCCCATTCCACACATCGCATTAAGAAATAACGAAAAGGGTGAAAAATTGTTATCGTCCGCTCCATTTTTTCATCTGCTCACCTTCAACAACAAAGGCTTTTCTCTCCTCCGCCGCTTGGTTGCCTCCAGTGTAGACAAGGGTGTCTGGCCTTCGAGACATTGAGACATGAAATCACGCGATTTGAAGATCTAACAGTCTCAGCACCTTCAGGACACTCCCAAGCGTCATAGTTGTCCATCAACGGTCAGTGAGCCCAGAAGAAGCTTCATCCCAAGCCATGCTTCTCCTGTAATCGAATTTCCTCTCGGAAAATCGAAACACGCGTCTCGTCATCCTTGTGGTTCTTGATTTCTTTGTTTGCCTCCCTTCGGGCTTTCACCTAAGGTCTTCTTAGAACACTGCTTGTCCGTTCCCCCAATTGGTTCTTTTCACAACTCCTTGTGCGTTCCGCTTGGAAATGGATGCACTCTCTGAATTATGCGCGCACCGAGAGGGTAACAAGATTGACCGTTGGCCTCTGGCGCGTAGGTTGGTTGCTCGATACCTTTTTGGATTTATGTCGTTCTTCTATTCTTGTCCTGGCTCCATTGTCTTTGTGCCTCTTTAGTGCTGTGCTAGGTTTCGGAGTCAAAGCTAATCGATTTAAATATCAAATATATAATATGATAGTTGCAATAATATGCTATTATATATTGTCATGCGCTGAACTCCGCTAACCCCCTTTTCCATCCGAGGCCACGTCCACATTTACTGGCATATAGCAATGCTCACCTGTTCTTTCTCATATGTTTTTGATACCGTAAGATGCTTTTTTGCTCAATTACCAACTCACGAAAAAGCAGCTGTTCGTCGAAAAGGGTGTATGATGTTTTTGTATCCATTTTCCAACACCGTAATCCTGATCCACTCATTTTCTGCGCGAGTAAACGGTGTCATCTGCAGGTGTTTGGAGAGGCGCGATGAGTCAACTTTCCCTCCTCGTGCGGCTTCGTCTGGACTCAAGAAGACAACGCCTTTAATTCCCGTCATCGCGCCTCAATCGGTCGCGTTCTCCCCTTTAAGACTCTGATCTTTCGTCTAGTGTCTATCTGTCTATCGGTGTCTTGTCTAGCGGATCTACCTGCCAATCGCTGGCTGCTGAGCACTTGATATTTTGATTCTTAATAAAATTGTTTAGTTTGTGTTTGCAAAAAAATATCATCGAAAAAATTATTTTTATCCATGATCCATTTTTGCTCAGTTTGTGTCTGGTTGATGTTGTTTCTCCTCTTGAGTGAAACATCGTTCCGAGACCCATTATATTTGCATCATTTTTGCCTGTCGTTTGATTGCGTTTTGGAGCTTTTGGCAAACCATTTGTCCCACATAAGCCTCTGTTATTTTGAGCTTAAGATATGATAAGAAGAAGCTTTTGAAGGTCCCTTCTCAGTGGAGCCCTTCTCAGTCTCAATGGATGCAAACATTAGAAATGGCCCAATATAACCCTAAAACGGATCCCAGTAGAAGTAAAATACCATTGACAATCATTTGCATGGTTGAGGAGGCTTAGAAGAACTTCCATCCTGAAGACTCCACGTCCACATACTCCGACCACAGACCGCCTACAACATTCGATTACACGGCAGTTGTCACTCTCGGAAAGCAAACAAATAGTCTCTTGTTCCTCCCTCGCCGGCTTTTAATTCGTTGCGTCCAGTGGCGGACGTAAGGCGTATAAACGCCGCCGGAGAAGCTGATTATCGAAGGAAAACAAACCCATCGTCTTGGCATGGTTATGACCGGACACGATACTTCAGCTGTCCCATTTGTGGCCTGACAAGAAGCTGTTAGGGCGATGCAAGCTGAGATGGCAAGATTTTGAACCCTTGATCTCCTTATCTTTGTTTCTCATTGGATTTCCATTTTACACGGCGAAAGCGAGAGCTAGTCTTCTAGGGACAGCGTGCTTCGCTTCCAGATTACGAACACTTGAAACCAAAGTTATCCTAGCATTCTGTAACCATCTCTATTAATCAGATTGAGACTCAAGGAATGCCCTCTTCTTGGCCATTTTGAGCCACTTTTGGGGTTTGGTGAATCACATACTGGAAGATAGATTCTTCTGTTCCCTTACGTAGCTTCTCCAGGCAATGTTCTCATTGGATTTTAAAAGCTCTAGATTTCCAGCAAGGGTTGACTGAGATATGAAACTTCGATTATGCCTGCCCGAGACCATCTTTTGACGTAATAGCGGCAACACAAACATGCTGAATTTAAGCATGCTCACGGATCCGAACAAAGGACCTGAGGCGAGCAACGGCCGTAAACTGTTTCCTGATTCCTTCCGGCGCAGACTTTCTATGGGATCTGAGTGAACGCCTCTCGCGTGCCTCCCAGAAAGGTTTCTTGTGCTAGACGTTCCCTTAGATCAATCAAGGGGTCCATGCACATATTATATGACTCCATCTCATTGTTAGGGGGTTTCCCTCGCGGCCGAATCTACATTTCGTTCAATATCAAAGCTCAAATCTCCATTAATCTTTGTGCTCCCGGCCCTTAGGATGTCAGAAAAAGGCACAAGCAGCCTCTTCACCCATCCCCAAGATGTTCTCCACGAACCTTCAAGCCTTCCCTTTGTCTTGGCTCTATTTTTACACTTGCCCCTTCCGCGTATCACGTCGACACACATCAGTGGCCATGAAAACGGCCTGTTTATGTGTCCTTAGCCAGGAGCTCCTCTAATTCGTCCCCGCCTAGCCAAAAAACACGGTGACGAATCGGCCTTTGTCCTTGTTCTGCTCCATCTCAATCCTCGTCGCCAGGCAGAAGGAGTCGAATCCTCGTCGCAGACAATCTAATTGTCGCTCCGAGCTGTTTTCCTTCTCGAACTCTTCCTGAATGACCCCAATTGAGATTCCTCAGGCAGACTTTCAGGCGTTGCTCGCTTAGCGACGTGTCCCGCCACGTTCGAATAATTAGGCGAAAAAACACGTCTCCTTTCCACCCGAAATCTTCCTTTATACTTCTCGTTTGAGCCAACAACCAGGCCGTCTAAGAAGCTCGGAGAGCTAGCGAACTGGAGAATAGCCCCGACTGTTTAATCTCTTGATATTACTTCACAAGATACTTGTAGGGTTGAGCATGGGACATCCGTCAATTCCGAATCAGAGCTGCGCAGTTTGGCCTTGGTGTCATGTCGCCTCCCTCTTGTATTGTACTCTCCGCTGCCGGTTCGCAATGAGTCACCGACGCGGGCCGCCGATCTGACCCCAACTCTGTTCTGTGGAAATTTCGAGTCTCAGTTAGTTTGGTGGTTATTAGCCACGTGGAAGATAACAAATCCTGCCGCGGAGTCAGTTTTCTGGTCAAAATTGTGTTAAGTATCTCACAATGGAACTGGTCAATTTTTTTGCCATAAATTGCCATAAATGCAGAAACAGAGTACAATATGTAGACACACTTTGCAAGACCAGACTTCATTTCTGGACGATCCCTGAAAGACGAGTTGGTCGATGGCGTCGCTGCCAATGTCAGTTTCCCGAGGTGTTCCAATGGAACTGGGCACTGGCACTTATTAGAAGCAGATGTAGTAAGTTATTACATCTCTTCCTCCATGGCCTACGTGTCTTGTAGAAAAACGTTTTGTAATATCAGTAATTGAGGTTATTTTCTGAATTTGCCCTTGCCAAATCACACGAAGAAGGCACGTAGGTCTTACTGTAGCACAAAGAACCACTCCCCTGCTTCACTCGTGTTTTTGTTTTGTCGGCGTGCAGCCGAGCGGTTCCACGAATTCGCATTGTGTCAAACAATTTAATTAACTTCCTTCCGTGGGGGACTCCTCCGGAGGAACTAAGGGAATTGGTTCTTGTAACGCTGAGATTAATACATGGCTTGGCGATGATGAGCTTACGTAGAAGATGACAGAGTATTGCGGGGTTACAGTAACCCAAGTAGCTCACTCTTTTATGTAAACCCTTGTCATTTCCGCGTTCTTAACGACTTATTAACGACAGCCAAATGTTTCTTTTTTGAGGTACTCTTTATGTGACTAATCCATAGCCAAGAGGTTTGTGTGCTAATTCGACCTGGACACGCCGCCACGACGTTGAATACCAGAACACATCCGGGTCTCACTGCCTACTCTGACGCCTCCATACAAGGCCTTTATCTCGGAAGTGCCAGGCTTATTCTACGTTGTTATACGATATTTAATCGCATCAGCAGCAGGTCGAAAGGTCTGACTTGCTTCTATCCAGCTTACTAAGAATGACGAGTTCTTACTGCCAAAGACTTTCACGGTGAGTCAGTGGTGACCACCCTGTCAGGCTCCATATTAAGAAGGACTTTCAGCATTTATGCGAAAGAACCTGCGAGAGCTGAGTTCCCTTGTTTAACTATGGAAACCGGCTCCTCTCTCTCCAATGGAAAGTTAAGTGAAACTGAGGTTCCTATTCCACGTTTAAGGTAAAAGTTAGGCCTCAAAGCTCAGACCCATCGGTGCTCGCAAATTGGACGCCTATTTGAGGAACAAAAAAGATGTCAATTTAGAGCTCACATGACCAGCAGCCGTGGTTTTGATTTCGAGGCACTTCTGAGCGGTCCTCCGTCATTTTTTGTGCTCCGGCATATGTATTCCCGCACATGTTCGTCGGCGCTCTTTGAAGACGCGTCTTCCGAACTGGTTTGTGGTGGAGGGTCAGCCGTGGCAGACTTGGAACTCGTGAACCTTAGATGTAAGCTTACTCCAAAGCCTAATGGAATCTATACCGTAGTCAATCTATACGTTGTATTTCTAAAGTATATTTGTATTTCTGAACTCTAAGTTTTTCTGAAGCTGCAGAAATCTTCTTTATGTTGTCTCCAGAGAAGGTTGCCTTCTTCGGGAGATTAGTCCGTGACGTTCTTTCTCGCTGAATGAAAGCCAGGCCTGGTCAGGGTTTAAAGATAACAGATTCTTTGTTTCCATCGAATGGAACACTTAAGTACCTACTTTTGGGATTAAAATACGGTATGTAGAGACTCTTACTACGATGCAAATATTCTTATCGACTATAGATGCATGGAACCTGGGAAAAAAGTAGTTACAGAGCTTCCATGTCGTTGTATCCCGTTCTGAACCTTGTATTTTAAATATTTTTGTTCGTCTTTTCCTTTGGTTTTTTTTAGCGTTCATACATTCCCAGTTATAATGCATTTTTGGCTCACAGGTTCCAGTGACCTACGACCAGTG
Organism: Steinernema khuongi; assembly: GCA_016648015.1. NCBI lineage: Eukaryota > Metazoa > Nematoda > Chromadorea > Rhabditida > Steinernematidae > Steinernema > Steinernema khuongi. Next base: position 3,051 of record JADLIF010002070.1, on the reverse strand, counting down.
ATGTGCGTCATTACCAGCGCTTCCACATCTATCCACTATTACATTCTAATCCCAAACGCAAGTAGGTGTGTCGCGGAAGTTCCTTCAGTTTAGGAAAGAGACCTCTAAATCCGTTCTATCCTTCAACTGCACCACTTAATCCCGTAATCTCAAAAACCACTTTGTGAAGGCACTCTGTAGTGGGAGTGCCTCATCATCCTTCGCTCCACAAAGCCAGAAGGACTTCTGCAGAAGTCTCCCCCTCAGCTGAGCGGGTAATGCGTCCTCGGTCGATATTCACGGTTCCGTGCACCTGGCGATGTTTTGACGTTTTCGCTAATTTGTACTCCGCGAGTGCGTTCATCCGCACGATCCCTCGAACAGCTTTTATCCCGTGGCGTCAAGTCCAAACAAGCGTGTTTAATTTCGACTCTTCGTTGAACTTTGCTCTCTCTCAGATATTCGAGAAGGCACTTGGAACGACCGCCATGAAGAACGGATACCATTTCACGAGGATTCGGACGTCCTATAGGTGAGTCATGCGCTCCGTGCTTGTCGGCTAAGCCCTCGTAAACAGGTATATATTTTTGCTCCTCCAAAATGGTTCTGTAACCGTAAGCAGAAAGTGTTCTTTTATTTAGTCACTGAAATCCAATGTATAACAGTGATCTGACATTGCTATAAAGATACTCTAGAGATAGGACCTCCGAACTTCTTCGGGCCCAATGCCCATGTCTTCTTTGTTTTTTTTTTTGTTTCTTCTTCATACATACGATTTTTCCACGTTCTTTAACGTGGTGTCACTGATTTTGCTCAAACTGTTCTGAAGAGGGAGTGGCGTATAATTTTGACGCGTACTGTAGAGCGACCAAAGCAGAAACAGGAGGAAAAGCAACGTCTCAAGAAGCCTTGTTGCTCTTCTGTAGATTCAACTGTTCAACTGTTCATAATAGAGACTCTACACCTCATTTCCGCCCTCATCTGACGAAGACAAACGCCTGTCCGGAAGGGAGGATGCACATCCTCAGCTCCATATGTCGTAAATCACGCTTCCTTCTTTTTTTGCGTCAGAACACTTCCTTTATTTTGCTAAGAAGGTAGCCACCTGGAAGCGATTTGAGGCGTCCTTCTTCGTGACGAGCTTCCACGAGATCTGAGCCGGAGGAAGTGACGGGTTCTTTAGGCGAGCAAACCAACTGGAGGGAGGGGTTTAAACAGTCTTCTCTTTTTTGTTTTCTGGACTGGTTTTGTGAGCACCGCAGGTTCAGGAATGTCGTGGTGGGACCGTTCCAAGTATTTCTTCGAAATAGAGGGTCGCAAAAAATAGAGGGTTCTAAATAGAGGGGTCCAACTACGAGAGGGAGCTCTGCCTTCTTCTCCCTTTGTTCTTCCATTTCTACCATTTTACCACAATTTTCTATCGCTCAGCGGATAAGAACACAAAAGTGCATATCTCTTCGGAGACAAATTAGCGAATCATTCACTTATCCTGCATGTCTCGCAACGATTAGAACCCCGTCGGGAGTCCTTATCCCCCCCCCCCCAACAAAAAAACCTGCATCACCCTTCCGTCCATAAATCAAAGAGCTTAGTTCCGGATCTGCGCGACAATCCAAAAGCGTGGCGGGACCCTCCTGTCGCAGAGCCTGCACCGCAAGGAGCACATCGGGGCCCGAGGGACGTGTCACCATGTTGCCAAAACAAACGTCTGTGCAGCCCGGGTGCAATCCAATAAAAACGTCGTCTCCGTCTGATCCTCCGCCACTTGCGGGTGACACTCTTGTCATGGGCGGAGGAGACAAGACGCGCATCGTCAAAATATCGAAATTCCTATTGGATCCACGGGTGAAGAGCGTGGAGCGCGCCCTTAGCCGCGTTTACAGCGGTAATTAAGAGGGCACGCGGATCTGGAGTGCCGCGTTGTGGGCACTTCTTCAGGCCTACGAGGGTGTTGTACTATGGTGTTGTTTTGGAGCTGTGGTGGTTTCTTGGACGTTTTTAGATTGAAAAGTGCTTCATTTTTGCTAAGAGCAGAACCTCTGTGAGTGATCTCTGTCCTTCTAAATCTTCTTCCAATGTTGTAAAGCTGCGCTCGTGGGATGAGTATCATCCGGTTAGTGTCAATCATCCAAGGTACTGTGAAAAGATACTGGGATAGAGCCAGAATGGGGAGCTAAACTAGGCGTCAATTTCGGCTGGATATTCAACTACACGTGTTTTTTCTTCTGATAATTGGTTACTGTGAGTACTTTTTCTGACCTCTGAGGTCTTTCGACGTTGTTTTGAAGCTTTGTGCGCCGGATGGGGACGATCTTCAACCCAGGCGGTCTGTCAGGCGCGGTCTCTAAAGGCTTCTAGAAGTGACGCCTGTCGGAACTTGTCCGTACTACCCAACTCGACGATCTCCGACACTTTACGTGATACCGCAATATGGTGGTGTATTTCGGTTCTTTATTGTCTAGGAATCAAAAGTGGCGCCCTTCTGCACTTCCTGTGTCCTTTCGTTGTTTTGGGTCGCGGATGAAAACGATATCTTTGTCACGACTCTGCGGATTTATCCTTATCAAACACGAGTGCCCAGAACTGGCGAAATCGAAGGCACGGCTCAAGGGTTCTTTCGGGTTCTCTGGCCGAAAAGTCCCAACTTTCAATAATAACGAGTATATGTATGTCCCCTGTTTCTGACATTTATCCTTTTGGATATTCCAGCTGTTTCCCTGTTCTCTGTTTACGATTTATCTCTGTCTTTAAATCGACTCCATCTTTTTGTTTTACAACTTCTGTTCCTCGGTGGTTCCCTATTTTTCTGGCAGCGCAAACCTTTTAGAAGCAGCTTCGGTGCGCTGTGATGGATTCGACCGTAGACCAACCTTAGAATAGCCCAGTTTCTCAACCCTCAACTTGAATAGAGCGTTCCCAGATCCTGCTTTTGAGCATTTAAGGACTGTCGCGGAACCGCGACGTCACACCCCGCAATCACACCACAGGTTCGACAAGGGGTCTTGCCACGAAGGCATGACCCAAGCCCACCGTAAGAATTAGGCCTCAGAAGTGCGAACGACGTCACCAAGG